>CM068825.1:130820817-130908317 GCA_028554795.2 Sinohyriopsis cumingii
ATTATAAATACGTCTTATTATGTAAAATCAATGGCGACCTATCAATTTGTTTTTGTAGACCCAGTGAAAGAATAATGTTACCAAAAACGTGTTCATGTCCACTTCTGCCATTTATGATGCCATATTCTGACAATTATCCATTCCGCTCCGGTGGCCTAGAGGTTAAAGCGTCCGCCTCAGATGCGGGAGGTCGCGAGTTCGAAATCCCTGTCGAGTCATACTAAAGACTTTTTAAAAAATGGCACTTGGCACTAACAGCTGCCCCGCTAGTCGCTCAGGATTAATTGGTTAGTGTTATGAACTGTCACACTGCAGACATCGTAGCGATATGACTGAAATTATTTTAAAGCTACGTTAAAAAATCCAAATCCCACACCCACACCCACACCCACCCACACTTATCCATTAAAATAAGTCGTTTAATTAATTCAATTTGTCAGCATAGCTGCAGACATTCGTCTTAAGACGTGAAATAAGTCGACTAATCGAATTCTTCAGGGTACAGAACAGATTTTCTTTGTCGACTTATTAACAGAATAGGTTATTAACATAACAGGTTATCCGAAAGTCGTGTTAATATCAACTTATGCCATCTATTGAATACACATGCATTACCCAAATAAGTAGATATAATGTTGAAAATAAGGTCCATAATTCAAATACTGAGCTTTCACCACAATAGTGTTCACTTGAACATGAAATGGGATACTTCAGGTTGTTAGCGCGTTGTTTTTTGTTTTCTTTCTTCTTCTCGTAACGCAAAAATAAATGGTTCAGTTCTTAGTAATATAAACTTAATATTAGTCTCGTACTCCAAGAAACGATTTTAAAACCTTGGATTTGACAACAAGTGATTTACAACGAAAAATCCCTAATGGTGTCGTGCATTCTTGTAGGCCTACTCTTTTCTTTTTGTGTCAACTGCATGCAGTAGGATGTTGAGACATGCGCATCACTAATCCGGCGTCGACGGCCTCCGGCATGGTGGACGTCGGATTCCGCACAACACTTCCTATTTTAGAGATCTTACCTAAACAACGTTTACTTTATAAATCTTTCACTGACTTGTGTGATTTGTATTCCTACACGTATGATGTTAAAGTGTTTCTGACACTCATTCTTGATAAGTAATGTATGTCATGACACGAACTAAACAAACTGCGCGTTAAGTCCACAGGAGGAAAGGCTTTGTAAGTCATACACTCTTACACGTTTTTCAGTGCTTCGATTTTCTTTTCTTTTTTCTTGCATTTTTTACTTTTGTATTTCTTTTTTTTTTCTCTCACATTACCATTTTTCTTTTTTTCATTTTCATTATTTTTCAGTTCATTTTACCTTATTATCTGGATGTGCAAGAATTTTTTAGACTGGTATGTGGACTGCTGTCTACATTAATCATTGTTTGACAAAGTTCATAAGAATAAAGGAAAGTACATGAATGTACATTGGTGTGAGACCCACCTAGTTAAATTCCTTTTCGACCAATGTGAGCTCTACTCATACCAGAATGAATACTGATACGATTCAAGTGAGAGGATACAAATGTGTACAACCGACCGGTGCAAAGTTGAACACATAGTTTCAAACAAAGCTGAAGGGCAGTGGGGAAAGTCAAATGCTTTTGGCGTTCCACCCCATCCCCAGGCTGTTAGACTTCTGGAGGTACAAAGTAGAGAAGTAAAGGGAGTCATGGCACAGGCGTACAAGACTACACAAGCAGCAGAGAAGTAAAGGGAGTCATGGCACAGGCGTACAAGGACTACACCAATAAGTAGAGAGGCAGATGCAAAGGGTGACGGATGATTTCGTCTCGGTCTCCCTCTCGAGATAGACTACAGAAATAGTGACCAAAATCGAGACAAAACTGAAAACTAAGGTGAAGAAGAGTAAAATGACAACTGTATGGAGGTTTAGAGAGGTAAAGTTAGGTGTAAGGATTATGACAGTCCTCAGAGAGGAGGCAAAAAGAATACCTACATACTTTTACGTTATGTTTTTTTATTGTTGAAAACCTGGTATAGTGTGTGTGAGTTTGACAGGTCTTGCCCACGCTGTCGACAAACTGGACACAGTCCCAAAGACCGTAAAAACCAGCCGATAGTACCAACATACACTATAACAATCAAATGAACCTAAACGCGGAGGAGAATGAGGAACTACAGACAGAAATAGGAAAATTGATAGAACAGGTAAGAAAGGAAAGCAAACCACAAGACAAGCCTGTACCAAATACGAAAGAGCTAGAAAACTATAAAGATACAGGGAATACTGTGGTAGTGACTAATGTAGAGGAAACAGTGAAAGAACAATTAGAAATTGCATACAACACACAAATCCCCAACATTGAAAGTACAGCCATATTGGGAGGTGACAACTCAGCAAAGTCCAGAGTGCGGCAAGTATCTAAGCCCAAACAAAACGGGGAGAAAGCCCACACCTAGTAAGAAAGAGCACATTTGCTCAGAAATAGAGCCAACATGCTGACAGCAGAGGCAAGTTCCTTGGAGGACGAACCCCCTCAGTGGAACACGGCCAGTTGGATTTCTTTGGCCTGAAACCATTTACGTCTACACCGTCTAAAACGGTGCCCAAAATAAGACTAAACAATTTTTAAAACAAATTTCACAATCACTGTCAAACTCCTCACAAGGCAGTGACAATACACTGGCGGAGGGCAAAAACTCACAAACTGTGCAAAGTGAGAATGTTACTACAGTTCTCAAAAAAAAAAAAGGGGGGGGGGCCTCAAAACGACACACAAGGACAGGATATGGACAGTGAAACGGACAATGCACAGGACAATGGAAGTGAAGACGTAGACGAAGACAATGGAAAAACGGAAACGGACATGGAAATATATAACTGAACTAGATACAGAAACCACGTAGATATACGACAAAGACAAAGACAATGAACTAAATGAATTAAATGAAAACTCTAACAGCGGAAGTGATCGGGGGGAGCAGTGCGCCCAGCAACCTAGATTTACACATATATAACCTTCAGTTAATACACATTACATATGTGAAAAAATAATAATGAACAATACCAAGAGATGAAGCATCCGGGTGGGAAAACAAAAATGAAAGGAAACAACTTCGGATAGCTTCAGTTAACACTAACGGGATGGATAGGGAAAAGGCACTAAAATTAAATAAGGAAACGACTGTGATATCATCTTAGTCAAAGAAACACACAATAGTTTTTCAAAAGTTTTAGTCGCAATGTTAGAGGATACGTTAAATACAAGTGTAATTTTAAATGATTTTAAACAGGATGACATAAGAGGAGGGGTGGCAACAATTATCAAAAATAGAAGGGATTTCAGTTGGGAAAGGATTAATGAAGGGGATTTTTCTTTGCTCGTAGGGTGATACATGTAGTAATAGAAAAACTTTACATAGTAAATGTTTTATTTCCCGGCAAATAAGTACAAGAAACAACAATTAATGGAAAGTATACATAAATATTTAAACGACTATTCAGTGGAAAATCTTATCATGGGAGGGGATTTTAATTGGGTTGGGAAGAATATAGATAAAATAGGAGAACTTAAACCGGCTGACAAAAGCTTTAGACGGGAAATGGAACATGTATTAAATAAACACAAACTGGTTTATATATATATATATATATATATATATATATATATATATATATATATATATATATATATATATATATATATATATATATATATATATATATATAATACTTATGAATATAAAAATAAACAAGCAAGCAAACTGAATAGATTCTATGGTACGAATTATGAAAATAAATTATATAAGAACGCGGAAATCATTGAAGTCAAAATATCAGACCATAAACTAATTAATATTGAAATTTGTGTAAAAAGTAGGAATAAATGGGAAAAGGTGGGTTTGGATACTCAAGGAAAATAAATTTATAGAGACAATAAATGAAGTTATGAGGGAAAAAGGGAATATAAATATTATTAAAGAATGGGACATTCTAAAGAATTAATTTAAGTAAAAGGCCAGCAAATTTTCGATACGAAGAAGGGATTTACAAAAAATGGAGAAGGAGGAGATAAAAAAAAAAAAACAATTAGGGAAAATAAATACAGATGAAAGGGAAAAATGCTAAAAGAAAGGTTAACCAAAGTTATGGAAGAAGAAAGTAAAGATAGGGAAATAAGAGCTGGGAAATTTACAAAAATATACCCAAAAAAACCCCAGAGGGTTTGCATAAAAAAGAAGAGTTAAGAAGACGGGGAACATACAGAACAATTAAGAGATAATGACACGATATAACAGGTAAAACGTAAATTATGAAACACATTAGAAAATATTACTCCGAATTATACACAACATAGAAGATAAATTCAAATATTATAAATGAATATCTAGAAGGAATAACATGTGAGAAAATATCATCAGATCATAAGAACTTATGTAATGAATTAATCTCCATAGAAAAAATTAAAAATACCGTTAACCAACTAGCAAAAGGAAAATCCCCAGGTAGAGATGGACTCACCGCGGAATTCTATCAAAAATGTCAAGTTGAGTAATCGCCAATTTTTTAATGGCTCTATAATAATAGTATACTAAGAAAGGAGACCATGTCCGACTCAGTGAGGGAGGGGCTAATTACACTAATCTACAAAAGGAAGGGAAATAGGGAAGATCTCAAATATTGGAGGTCCATCTCCCTCCTTAATATCAATTACAAATTTTAAGCAGGATATTAGCAAATAGGGTTAAAAAAAGGAATGAACAAAATGATAAGCATACACCAAACATGCGGGACAAAAGGGCGGGACATTCAAAATAACATTCTAAGTATAAGAACAGTAATAGACCACATACAGGAAACAGGTCAGAAAGGTGCCATGGCACATTTCGACCAAGAATAAGCTTTCGATAGACTGGAACAGAACTAAATACAGAAAGTTCTGGAAAAATTTGGATTTAGAACACACTTCCAAAGATGGACCAAAATCCTGCATATTAAAATAACTGCAAGAGTACAGGTAAATGGAGCTGTTACATGAAAATTTTATATACATCATCAATGAGGCAAGGATGCCCACTATCAATGCTATTATACGTCATAGCAATTGAAATCTTAAGCATTAAAATAAGAAAAAACAAAGAAATTGAGGGCATAAAAATCCCCAATTTAAAAGAAGAATTCAAGATGCTCCAGCATGCGGATGATTGCACAAACTTCATAAGAGACCCAAATTCCTTCAAACACCTAGACAACGAATTCGAATCTTTCGGAAAAGCCTCGTGGTCAAAACTAAGTAATTGGTAAAACTGAGATTTTAAAAATAGGAAACTGGCGGGGAAACCATCCTGATCCACCCCCCACCCCCATTTTAATAAAGGATCGGGTTAAAGCTCTAAGAGTCATACTTGAAAAGGAAGAGGAAGAAGAAATCTATAAAAACATGATTTAAAAAAATATTAAAACATTAATATCTTGGCACTTGCGCCACTATGCATAATGGAGCGGGCCCAAGTCGACAAAACTTACATGTATTCAAATATAAATTACACAGTAAAATTAACCGACATAGAAAACAAAAGGTTAAATAAATTAGAAAGCGAAATAATTAACTACATTTGGGGCTACAAGACCAAGCTAAAAGGAAACTTTAGATAAGGCAAAAAAGAGCAGAGGGCTAGCTCTGTCTAGCCCATTATTACTAAAATGCACAAATATATTTATCAAATAAAACTGTTCAACTCTGAGCCTAAAACAAAATGAGAGGCTCTACACGTTTATTATTTTGGCTTTACAATTCAAAATAGGGAAGATATCTATACAAATAATACGTTATTTAAAAAAAATATAGAAATTACTGGGAAGTTCAGAAACATAAAGAATTTATTAGTCAAATACAGGGATAAAAAGGAATTATGGTGAATAAATAAATACAAAACTTACGTAGCAAAGTAGAGCAAGTAAATTTTTATATTAATTGGGATAGAGCAATGGGGGCACTGGACCAACATCTGTTCCCTAAAAATACAATGTCCAATTTTAGATACATGCACAATGCATGGCTAACGGGGCAAATAGCCCTAAGAAGGCATATGATTAAAGTAATACCAAAATGCCCCATGTGCAAACAGGTTAACTTCACCAAATACCATGCAATAGCGCAGTGCGAGAAACGAAAACCTGAAAGGATAAAACTAATTATGGAAATATGTAAGAGAGAGAAGTATCGAAGGAACAACATACTATTTTTAGACGGGGATTTCGACAACAAAAATCCGGTTTTAAAAATCACAGATTATATAGCTAAAACAGTGATGGCCCGTGGTCAGGTGATTACTATCAAAAAGTAGCTTGACGAAACAGGACATCAAAACCGGGGATTGGGGGGGGGGGGGCTGGGGGAAGGCTTCGGTTTACAGCCCAAGTAGGGGTATGTACCAGTCTGTACATGGGACTGGAGCCTTAACCTCATCTCTCACCTCATGGAAACAAACAAACAATCTGCTAATTACAACCCATTTAGCAGAAAATGAACTGTTCCTTCGGTACCTTAAAAAATAATAAAACTAATAAAATGTAACCAACATACAGAAAATTGAAAAACCAATAATTACTAGAAAACTAATAAACATGATGATCTCCCTTTCTGCTTTTTTCCTTCTTCTTTCCTTCTTTCCTTGATAAACTTTAGAGGGACACAGGGAACCTTCGTATGAGTGAAGTATGATTCACAGACGTCGCAGGGCTAAGTCACAAGGCGCTACGCGAGGTGAACAGGCCTGAGAAAGAGTCCCAGAAAAATCCATACGAAGGATATGGACAGACATAACATACAGACGGGGAGATAGTAAACTTAACACTAAGGGTTACCCATTATAACGTGTAGGAAGTTAACTAACATATTTTTTTACCTATTTGATTTTAGGCCCTTTCGGATCACTGTTCTGTTTTAAAAGTACCATTTATACCTGATATGGCCAAAATTAGACCATACTGTAAGACAAGGATATGCCCATAATTTAACAGAAGCATATGAAAAATTACCGCTCCGGTGGCCTAGTGGTTAGAACGTCGGCCTCGGATGCGGGAGATCGTGGGCTCGATTCCCGGCCGAGTCATACCAGAGACTTACAAAAATGGTACTAACAGCTGCCTTGCTTGGCGGTCAGCATTAAGAGGTTAGTGTTAGGACTGGTCGGCCTGGTGTCAGGATAATGTGACTGGGTGGGACATCATGCTACATGTCTGCAGCATGATGCCCCAGTGCTAGACATCACTATAAACTGCCACACTGCAGACATCGTAGCGACATGACTGAAAAAATGTTAAAGCTACGTTATAAAATCAAAATCACACTCAAATCACATATGAAAAATTAAAGAAATGCAGTTCCTGAAACAGGGCATGGCTGTCTCTCTCAAAATGAGAAACGTCTCATCATTAGCACACATATAAAACAATAGAATTTGCTTCATTTTTCGTTGATAGATGCAACCGTTTCTCATTCAAATCTAAAAACAGAATTCAAAATTATAGAAAAATAACTTTTGGACCCAATGTCCAAATAACAATATAAAATTTTTCTTTCTTTCTTTTTAAAATTAAATCAATCAAATCATAGGAAAACTTGAGGGGAAATTTGACACTAATGCTGTCCTTACATACGAATCTTTTGCATACAAACAAATTAGCAAATACACATATAGCATACACAGGACAAAGGGGACCCTTAGCAAAGGTCACTTGAAAAGAAAAAGGGAAGGGAATTCAACTAGGACATTTAAACATAGATCGGATGAACAACCCTATAGAATACGCTAGGGAAAAATACCCCATATAAACTTTGTATTTAAATAAATTTTTGATCAAAAATTTGTTTGAAAAAGAAATACATATCAACGCACCTTAGGGGATAAAAGAAAACATTAAAGCACTTTTATTTTTTTTGTTAATGAGGGCATCTGTCTGGTCCCCCCCCCCCGCCTCATAAAGTTTATAAAATGACGAAAATCGGACGTTGGTATTTTGTTTCCGTTTTTGTTTAAAACTGAAGGAACTTAAACAAGCAACTCGCAAACTTTGCCCTTTTCAGATATGTAAGAAATAACAAATAACATTAATGTATTCGTTGATTTACAAGATCTTACGTTATCGTTTTTGCTGTTTGACCTTTAGAGAAAATACGTTATCATTTTTGCTGTTTGACCTTTAGAGAAAATACGTTATCGTTTTTGCTGTTTGACCTTTAGAGAAAATACGAATTGTTTATGTTTTCATTGTATGGTCCAATATGTTCTATAGATATCGACGAATTTGGAAATTAGGATGGTAACATGACCCATTTCGTTTCTAAAATATGTTCAGATCCTTGAGCGGGAATGCCTTAACGACTGAATTAGTTCGTCAAGGGAAATTGAACATGGGATTTTTTTTTATAAAAATTATTTTTTTTAAAAAAAGGGGTAGGCAATGGAAAGTCATTCTCTTTTCGAGAAATGTGGGTGGCCCTGAAAAGGGCCTTTGGGTTTATGTTAATATTAATATTAACATAGATGGCATCTGTCACATCTTCTTCTTCTTCTTAAACTCCTTCTAACTGCAGGTCCATACACAAGTACCCTCTTGAGACATCCTTGTCTTTCTATGTAAACTCTTCTCATCCATAGACTAGTATCTGTCCTATCAACAACAGTCCACTTGGACCGGACATACATGAGCATGTCCGTCCTGAACATCATTGAAGACACAAGGGTGGATGATTCAACTGTGGTCCACATCGTGAGGCGACGAGAACAGGTGAATCAATGCAGTGAACTGCGCTTATTTATAGGTAGAGGAAGGATTGAGACGGATTGAGTCCATTCACCAATCCGAACACGCGTTACAAAATTCAGTCAGCCCGCATCCAATCCGAAGAGAGCAGTCTGTGACGTCACGTGGTCTATATAGATTCGCTAGCGCCTGTGTGCAGTCTATGCGACAGCGATTCAACATGACGGAAACTCAGAAAACGATCCATTGGGGTGCACCAGCAGTGGAGACCACCCAAGGGAACCCGGACTTACTTTCAGAAGAGGTGAATTGGGATTTTGTGGATTTTCTTACCTCGCAAGAATTTGTTCCGGAACCTTCGCTACCTTCTTCATTACCGCAAGTGGAGAATTTTAGACAGAGACAGAAAGAAGAATTGGAGAAATTTATACAACGACAAAAGGAAGCGGAACAAGCTTT
The DNA here is from genome assembly GCA_028554795.2 of Sinohyriopsis cumingii. Classification (NCBI taxonomy): domain Eukaryota; kingdom Metazoa; phylum Mollusca; class Bivalvia; order Unionida; family Unionidae; genus Sinohyriopsis; species Sinohyriopsis cumingii. The sequence goes on from CM068825.1 coordinate 130,830,028, forward strand.
TCTCCTACAGCAACAGCAGCAAGAAGAAGAGGTAAGAAAAAAACAACAAGAAGAAGAAGTAGCAGCAAAGAAACAAGAGGGTGAAAATCAAACGGTCACGGTACTGTTGGACATTTTAGTGGAGTTAAGGAGTCTGAAACAAATGTATCAGACTTCTTTATTACGACCGAACAGAATACGACCTTCCCGAGCTAAACACGTCAACCCTGTGACTAAGCCTACCGTACCACCCTTAGTGATTTCAACCCAATCATCATCATCATCAACAGTACGCAGTCCAGAAGTAGGCCTTGGCCGTGGCAAAGGCTTAAGGCAGTTAAAGTTGATTGCTTAAACTCACCCCTACACCAAAAAAGGCCCTTTTCAGGGCCACCCACATTTCTCGAAAAGAGATAGCCTTTCAATTTGCCAATAACTCAAAAAAAAAACCAACCCATTTTACCCCTATAGTACGTGTCTGTGTATGAGTGCGTGAGTGTACGTTCTTATTTTAAAATCAAAACTCAAAGACACTTACCTTATATAATTAATTTATTCTTTTATCCATTGTTACAATCCAATTCACAAATCACAACAGAACACTTTAAAAAGTTCATTAACTTCTTCTGTCTCCTTGTTTACTCTCTCTCTGTTTTTTAAATTTCTTCACCGTCTTTTCCTCTTCTTCCTCCTCACTTTCTTCCCTTCTTCTTTTCTTCTCCTGTTTCTTTTTCTTTGCCTCTTGTAAATAGAATTGTCTTCTTTCTTCCTCTTCTTCCTCTGAAGAATCCCTCTCTTCCTCTGAAGAATCCCTCTCTTCTTCTGAAGAATTCCTCTTTTCTTCTGACTCCTCTTGTTTCTTTTTTGGGCAATCTGGAGACCAATGTCCTTTTTCTTGACAATAATAACAGGTATCTTTACTTTTGTCTTTTCTAGCCCCTTTTTTTCTTTTTTGACGGTCTGGACACTCTGAAGACCAATGCCCTTTCTTCTGACAGATATAGCAAGTATCTTGGCTTTTATCTCGAAAGGAAGGAGAGTAGTCCGTGGGCTGCTCTGAAGAGAATTTTCTAATGACCCCTCGCAAAGCTCTGATGAAACGTTCCATCTGGGTAGTCTCTTCCATCGTTGTGCTCGGTTTGAGAGTGAAATGAATAGTGAAAGGACAAGACACACACCCTTTTTATATACGCTGGTTTGCCATGACTATAAATTAGTCTACGGTGTTTAAACTTGAGTCATTTGACGTTTTGCACTCAAGATGAAACGATCCTATTCATTCGAGAAGAAAGAAGAAGAAGAAAGTAAGAGGCAGAAACGTGATCTATCGCCTCGTACCAGAGCTGAAGTCTTGGCACAAATTCATGCCAGTGATTTTGAAGAGGACATGAGTGAACTAGAATCCGAACCCTCTAAACAAAGTTCACCACTCTTAGTCAACCCTGAAAAGTACTATTCCATTCGAGAGACGGAAAAGCGCTCCTCTAGAAAATTTAGAACCACGGCTTACAAATACACGGTGAAGTTTAAAGATTTCAAGGCTGAAGTACCGTTAGAGAAAGCAGAAGGGTTCATCACCGGGGTGTGGGATTCTTTGCACACCGCACTCAAGCGACAATGTCAACCCAAAGAAGACGATCGTTTGAGACTTTCCATACAACACGACGGTTTGAAATCCCCTGTTTGGATCGAGTTTAGCACCCCTGCAGAATTGACCGCTTCCAAAGTCATGGACAAGATTCAACACGTGCAACAATCTAATGATCAGTTTGACATCACCGATGGTAAAGCCACACTGGACATGACCCACGTCTCTCCTCCTCAAGGGACCGGACGCAAAAAGATGTTATTGGTGAACGAGCTTCGCAGCATTAAGCGTAGCCTCGTCCAAATTCACAACCCTCAAGACCAGATGTGTTTAGCCCGAGCCATCATGGTGGGACGAACCTATGCCAACAAGAACGACACGACAGAATGGAAAAGAGCCTGGAAAACTATTCAACAATCGGACCAAGCCAAACAACGAAACGAAGCAGAACTCCTGTTGCAACAAGCTGGCCTATCCAAAGACACACCCTGTGGCATTCCTGAGATGCAAAACTTGCAAGATGTCCTAGCTCCACGCTACACCTTGAAAGTGCACCCTCAAGAAGTGCGCGGACCTCTGTTGTTTCGAGGCCAAGACTTTAAGGACGGAAAATACATTCATGTCTATTATTACGATGACCATTTCGATACCATTACCAGTATCACTGGATTCCTGGGATACGGTTATTGCTGTGAGAAATGTGACCATGGTTATAATAATCGAGAGCAACACAAACATTGCGGATTGAAATGCTCAGGATGTTTGGCCTCTCCACCCTGTCTGAGCGAAGGACCAGTGCCTTGTTCAACTTGTCTGCGCACGTTTGTCAGCCCTGCCTGTTACCAACAACATCTGAAGACGCAAGGTTCACAGCAGAAATGTGCTTGTCAACTCCTGAGATTGCGCCCTACGTGTGGACAAGGCATACGTACCAATAGTACCAAGGCACACGTATGTTCAGGAAAAAAAAATGTCACATTTGTCATCACATCGTGGACTTGAAACACCAATGCTACGTGCAAAAATACCAACCTCCACCAGAGAAAGAGGACGGTCACAAGAAGAAAGGCAATTTCATCTTTTTTGATTTCGAATGCATGCAAGAGACCGGTATTCACATTCCTAATTTCTGCGTGGCTCATCGAGCGTGCGAGAAGTGCATTCAAGAACCTATCTTCAGTCATTGCCCTCACTGCAGCAAGATTCCTGGAGGGCGTGAAAAAATCTTTCGGGGACCGAACACGTTAGCCGATTTTGCCCAATGGGTCTTAGACCCGGTCGACAAGACGTGCAGCCAAGAGGACATATAACGTTACGGAGATTGTCATCGTCATGCCACGGTGATGGCTTACAATTTCTCCGGATACGATGGACAGTTTCTTCTCAGATACTATACGGAACATGGCACCGAGCGTCCTAAAGTGATTTTGAACGGAGCCAAAATCATTTTCATGCAAGTGGGACAAGTACAGTTTAAAGATTCGATGAGTTACTTGGCCATGCCTTTGAGCCGAATGCCTAAAACGTTTGGAATGACAGAAATGGCTAAAGGGTACTTTCCACACTTTTTCAATACGGAAGCCAATCAACACGCCGTTCTACCCCATTTACCTGAGGCTCACTATTACGACCCCGACAACATGCGTACCGAACAACGAGAAGCTTTCTACGCTTGGTACCAGGCTCACGCCTCGGACCCTTTCGACTTTGAGGAAGAAATGTTAAAGTATTGTCGTTCCGACGTGGACATTTTACGACGTTGCTGTGGAAAATTTCGAGAACTGTTCATGGAACACGGAGGGGTCGATCCTTTGAAAGAAGCTTGCACCATTGCCAAAGCGTGTTCCTTAGTGTATCGACAACGATTCATGCCTGAAAACACCGTGGCTGTCATCAGCCCTCAAACGACCCACTATGTCAAACGTCAATACTCGGTCAAAGCCCTACGCTGGTTACATTACTGGTGCGACAAGGAAGACAAGTGGATTCAGCATGCCCGCAACGGAGGGGGTGAAAAGACCATCGGAACGTATTCGGTCGATGGCTGGGACTTAGAAAACCCCAAGATCGTGTACGAGTTTAACGGTTGCTTATTTCACGGACGTCCCGTCTGTTACCCTGACCGTGGCACTAAAAATCAGTTTTACAACGAACCATGGAAGACTTGTACCAGGACACTTGTCAACGGCGCCTAAAGTTGGAACAGGAAGGATACCAAGTGGTGGAAATGTGGGAACACGAGTACGATCACCGTTTGAAAACCGATCCCGAGTTTAAACGCCTCGTGGAAAGTTACCAGTTCATGGACCCGCTGAACCCGAGGGATAGTTTGTACGGAGGAAGGACCAATGCCACCTGTTTGCTGTACCAAGCCGACGAAGAGAAAGGAGAAGAAATCAAATACTTGGACGTGTGTTCGCTGTATCCCTACGTGTGCAAATATTGTCGCTTTCCTGTAGGGCACCCGCAATTGTTCACGGAACACATCGACCTGAAAAACATTCGACAATACGAAGGCTTGATCAAGTGTAAAGTTTTGCCTCCCACGAACCTATACCATCCCGTCTTACCTCACCATTGTCAAGGCAAACTGATGTTTCCATTGTGCCGTACTTGTGCCGAAACGTGCAACCAAGACCAACCTTGTCAGCACACCCAGGAAGAACGGGCCTTGACGGGAACCTGGGTCAGCGTGGAATTGTTCAAAGCTCTGGACATGGGATACCAACTGTTAGAAGTGTACGAAATTTGCCACTTTCCCAAGACACAACAATACCACAAGGGTGACCCCACTCAGAAAGGCATTTTCGCCGACTACGTGGATGCCTTTTTGAAACTGAAGCAAGAAGCCAGCGGCTATCCGTCCTGGTGTCATACTCCCGAAGACCAAATACAATTCAAAGAGAAATACTATGAACAAGAAGGCATCACTTTAGACCACATCGAGAAAAACGAAGGCAGGCGATCGTTTGCCAAAGTGATGTTAAATTGCTTGTGGGGTAAAATGGCACAACGACCGTGTTTACCCAAGACGGAATATTTGACAGAACCTTCCCGCTACTTCCAGATGATTCACGACAAAACCAAATACATGAAACACGTGGACGTCGTTCGCGAGGATTTGATCTTGGTCAATTACGAAGAAGATCTGGACTTTGTACAAGACGACCCTTTTGGAAATGTCATCATTGCGGCTTACGTGACAGCTCATACTCGCTTAAAATTGTACGAAGCTTTAGAACTGTTAGGGGAACGCGTCCTGTACTTTGACACGGACAGTTGCATTTACATCCATCACCCGAGTCAACAGCACCCTGACATCGAAGGAGACCGTTTAGGAGCCTGGACAGACGAACATCCCGACGACAAGATTCTAAGTTTCGTCAGTGGCGATCCCAAAAATTACGGCTACGAATACCGGGACCCACAAGGAGAAGTGCACACGACGTGCAAAGTGAAAGGACTGACTCTGAATTATCGTACCAGTCGTGTGGTCAACTTTGGGGTATTGAAAGAAGCCTTGCAATCGGGAGAGGATGCAAACTTTAAAGTGACCACCTATCAACCGAACAAGATTGTACGTTTACCCACTCACCACATCGTCAGTCGACCCTTGGAAAAAGTCTATCAAATTGTATACCAGAAGCGAGTGCGACTTCCCAATCACTTCACCTTACCGTATGGACACGTCGGTATTGGTCTGTAAAAAAAAAGGAAATCTAGGCAAGATCGATAGTTCATTGTGACTACCAAGACCGAGCGAACAAGATGAATACTTTCAGAGAAACACAAAACAAGTTGTTTAGAAAGGCACAATTCAAGTGTGGGGCTTCTGAAGTGGAATGTGAGCCTTGCGATGGGTACGATGCTGTACGTTGTGACCTTAGCGATGCCGTAAAGCATCATGGGAACTTTAGTGTCACTACCCCTATTATGGAAAGTGATGCTGTGCGTGTCAAACCTGAGGGATGCGAAAGCGATGCCGCTCGTCCTCTTGGACATTTTACTGGGTTTCGTTTTAAAGGGGAATGTTCACCTTCACGTCTACCCCCCTACAGATGTCATCCAGCCCTGAGCAAACTCCTGTTCATGTCACCCAACCCTCATCGAAACGAACCTGTGAAAGACGAATATTCGTTTCCTGTGCGTTTGTCGGAATGCTGCGACTTTGAAAATCGTCTGCAATCGTTCAAAGGAAAATGGCCTAAGTATCTGGGAGGACCGACTCCCGAAGAATTAGCCAGAGCCGGATTGTTCTACTTGGGCGAAGGAGATAAAGTCAAGTGCTTCAGTTGCGGTGTGTCACTTCACCACTGGGAACCGCAAGATTCGGCCTACGTAGAACATGCTCGATGGTCACCGAATTGTCATTACTTACCCTTAGTGGGACCGAGACATTGAAGGAACTTACCATAATCTGTTCATGGATACTTTACACGAGAACATTCGTGCTTTGCCTGTGGAGTTGAGAGAACGCATTTACCGACAGCTGGTCAAAATACAAGTGAAACGTAAAGAACAATTGCATCCGTTACGTCACCGGTGTTTGAACCACTGGTACCTGAATGCTATACAAGGACTGATTCAGTTGAAAGTGTTCCATTGGACAGACATTGATCAACGATCCCCTAGTTTTAAAAAGGATTGGTTTGCTCTGGATGATTCTATCTACTACATTGTAAACTTACTGCATCGAATTCCAGAGGAAGAGTTAACGAATTACCAACATCTTGTTCACAATGTCAACTTAGTGAAAGAGGAAACTTCTGAACGAATTGTAATGTGTAAATTAGAAACTAAACGATTTAAATTCGACACTGAAGTAAAACCATGTCTGTGCAAACGATACATTTCTTGTGTCAGACAAAAGAGGATTTAGTATGACCTATTCATGGATACTTTGCTAGAGAACATTCGTGCCTTGCCTGTGGAGTTGAGAGAACGCATTTACCGAGAACTGATCAAAATACAAGTGAAACGCAAACGCAAAGTTATTGAACCGTTTTTAAATTATGCTCTGTTCCAAAGTATAAGAAGACTGATTATGAGTGGATATTACATCAGGCACAAAGGTAAACGAGGCTATTGGCCACCACCCAAGGATTCCAAAAACAGTGTATATACTTATGGATACTTTACAAGAGAACATTTTGGGCTTGCCTGAGGAGTTGAGAGAAAGGATTTACCGAGAGCTGGTCAAAATACAAGTCAAACGTAAAGAACAATTGCATCCGTTACGTCACCAGATCTTTAACAACAGGTACCTTAATGGTATAAGAGGACTGATTCGTCAGAAATTCTTTCAGTGGTCAGACCTTGTTGAACACTTTCAGTTTGTGAATAATGAATTAGACGTTCGTAATTTTGGTTACTTCGAGATTCACCTACTGCAACGTATTGAGGAAGACGAGTTAAAGGATTACCAACATTTGTTATGTGGAATCTGCTTAGCGAAAGACGAAACATCTAGACAAACTCTGACGTTTCGGTTACAGTATGTAACATTTAAATTCCCTACTGGAGAACGAACATGTCTAGTTAGAAATTACCTTTATTGCTTCCGAAACAAAGAGACTATAAAATCAGGCTGCCATACCACGGATTATGTCACATATTATTGAACAGATTCCGTGGAAGGAACTCAATGACCATATTCAAACCGTGGATCATTACCATCGATTATTACAAGAACTGTATCCATTCAATTTGGGTCGACAAGTGATGTGTGTCTTAGTGACTTGTTTTCTGGGATTTCGTTTACCAGCCGATTCTTTGTGGACTCTTTACGATCAGTACTTACCACCTCAATGGCCTTAAATGGTCACGAAAAACTCCTTTTGCTCAAAGCCTTGCGGTTTCATCTGGATACTTCTCGACCTCAACAGGAAAAAAAGATTCGTCAACTTTTAGCTACCCAAGACGTGTATGGCGATGTGTGTGTAGCTTGTAACTTACATCCCCATTGGACAGATGTCCGTGCCTGGAAAGAATGGGATTTTGAGGATTGGACCCAAGAAGTGGCCCAGTATGCACGAGAGTTGTTCAAGGAAAAAAGTTACTTTTCAACCCGTGTTAGTGACGGTGCCAGAAGAACCCGTCACCCAGGACAGGACTGTCGTGGACAGGTCTGAAAGACCCTTTCGGGAGGACACTTGTGTGACCTTACCCCCTACTATAGAACTGGTTAGAACATTACCCAAAACTTGTTGTACAGACACTTGTTTTTATTCCACGTTAATGGTTATCATGTGCCTTTTATCCTTGTACTTAAGCCTTTGGCTTTTATGTATTTTTGTCTTTCGTATTCATGTTTGAAACATTCAATAAACGTGTTCTGAAAAAAGTATAGAAACTCTCGTCTTGTTTGTTTTCGTGTCACAAGTGACATTTCTCACACTATGGCTACCTCTGCTGTCTCTGCTCCTCTTCCTCTACTGTCAAAGTCATCGACGAACACTTAGATCGTGCCAGTTGGGAGGCTTTGTATCTTCGCCATCCCTTTAACATGCTCATTGCTGGACCTAGCGGTTCAGGCAAAACCGAATTCGTCAAACGTTTGATCGAACATAAACATCATTTGATCGATCGGCCACCTCAACGGATCGTGTGGTGTTACAAAGAGTGGCAATCGGCGTACAGCCTCTTGCGAGAAAGTCAAGGCGATTTCATCGTGTTTGTGGAAGGCATTCCTAAAGAAGACGACGGCATCGTCTCTGACTCCCGTCAAACCCATTTGGTCCTTTTTGACGACATGTTAGGAGAAGACGAAGAAGAAATTAAACTGTGGTTCACGCGCAAAGGGCATCACCATAATGCCAGTGTCGTTTACATCACCCAAAATTTGTTTCAACAAAGTAAAGCCCATTGCACCATCAGTCTCAATGCGCATTACGTGGTCTTGTTTAAAAGCCCTCGAGATAAATCGCAAGTGCAAGTCTTAGCCAAACAGTTAGGAACGCTTTGGCTGACTCAGGCGTACGACGATGCCACTCAAACGCCACACGCCTATTTACTCGTGGATTTGAAACCTACGACCCCCGAGGATTTTCGATTTCGTACCCATTTGTTTCACCACTGGTGCCAAGACGGAGGGCCTGTCCTGTACACGTCTCCGTCCTCGACTTAATTTCACTCCACAAAAAAAATCTATAAAAACCTCAGACCCTTTTCGTCTGTCTCACACAGTGTGAACATGACGTCCCTTCAGTCGCATCTTCCCGTCAAATTGATTCGTGCCTTGTATGGCATCAGTCGAGAAAAAAATCCACAAATACGAGCTCGTGTCTTAGAAGCTAGTCTCAGAGAAGTCTTACGATGGTTCACGGTGACGGCACGTCAAATACTCCAAGGAATCATTGAGATTCCTCATCAAACCAAACGCTTTTTCGATCGAAACAAAGTTGCTTTGACCCAACTGGCCGATCCCCGCATCGACACTCAAACCAAAAACAAATCATTTTGAAACCTGGAGGGAGCGGTACTCTAGGACGGGTCATCATTCGCTCTCTCTTAAGATGGGATCCTAATGCCCCCAAACTTCTCCCCAAGAAAAAAGTCCAACGAAGCTCCAAGAAGAAGAAAAAGACCAGGTCCCCAAGAAGAAGAACTTCTCCAGTGGCGGGACCCTCCTCTTACCAGACACCACCCCGATAAAAGAAAAGAAGCCCCCAGAAAAAGAAAAGTCCACAGAAGAAAACTAGTCGCAAGAGAGGCACTTCTTCGGCCAGGACGCAACCTTACACTCGCAAACCACGACCTGCCACGGCGGTGACAGCGTCTCCGGCAGCCTCACGTTCATCCACTTCTCCGTTGATGACACCAAGAACTGAAGAGTACTTGCAGACGTTGATCACACCAATAACTTCTCCGTTGATGACCCCAAAAAGAACTTCCCCAGTGGCAGGACCCTCCAATTTAGTGGCAGTGGATGCTGCTCACAAAGTACCTTCTCCCAAAATCAAAGTCCAAGAAAGATCGGGCATGTTACAAAGTTTACTGGATTTGTCCAAGCAAGAACTGGCTCGATTTAGTCCGTTGCGTACCCCTGCACGACGTGTCATGCCTGTCCTGAAGTTGATACGACGTAAAGACAATCAGTGGCGACGCGTTCCAGTATAAAAAAGGCCTGTGACCAAGTCGGGGGTATCAGTGTTTTTTGGTGCTCCTGAAGACTCAAAGATGTCACCCTCCAGAAAACCCCAAGGAAAGAAAAGGAAAGGACTACCACCACGTTTAGTCAAACATGGGGACATGTTATCTGTCCTGTCCAAAGCTTCTCCACCTCTACGAAAAAAACTCATTCAATCGGCCTCCAAAAAGGTCATCGATACCGTGTGCGAATGTTGTTTGAACGTCTTGAAAGGCACGATCCCTTTGTCCAAACACCAGAAACAATGCTTAAGCAAACATCGTCACGTTCTTCGCCAAATGGTTCAAAAGAAAATTCCCATTCGTCAAAAGAAGATGTTGGTCCAACGTGGAGGCATTTTACCCCTCTTGTTAGGTCCCATACTGAAAGGAGTCTTGGGAACCATGTTGGGAGGACTGGTGGGAGCAAGATAAAAAGGCCCTCTGAAGTCCCAAGATCTCAGAATCGACCCCTGACAACCCCATGGAAGGACGAAAACTAGCTTTAGTGCCTTACAAACGATGGATGGAATACCATCGGTGGCAAGAACAACGCACCCCGCATTTACCTCCCAATCCCAATTTGAGCGAGATGTCCCAGTTACAACACGAATTGCAGTCCTTGATGGATCGCCAAGATTTGTCCGAAACAGAAAAATCGCAAAAGTACGGTCAACTCTTGCAACGACTGCAACTCTTTCACCAGAAAGCTTTAGACGAAACAGCTCCACCCACTCTGAAAGATTTTAAGACCTTGATGAAAAGTCCAGCACCAACACCAGTACCAGTACCAGTACCAGTGACTAAGACAGAAAAAGGAGAAGAAGAAGGGTTTCAAACTCCACCAGAAAAAGTACGCAAGTTAGCAACACCACCTACCTCCAGAATTGAATGGATTAAAAAGATGATGCCACCCCTTCTTCATCACAAGAGAAAAAGAAAGTGAAGACAGAAGTGAAGACAGAAGTGAAACAAGAACCGATATCCCCCGCTCAGACATCCTCCTCTTCAACACCTATTGCCGGTCGCACACGCAAAGCATTGCAATCCAAGAAAATACCCCAAGAGAAAAAGAGTAGCATCCTCCAATTGTGGGTGTCTTATTAACACACCAACCAACACAAAAAAAAAATGGAAAAAGTCTTAGCCAGCATTTACTACGATCCCTCCCATCCTGCAGGTTACGCAGGTGTTCAAAAATTGTATCGTGCTGCCAAAACTCGACTGAAAAGTCTCCGTTTACCTCAAGTGCAACGATGGTTACAAGAACAAGCTACCTACACTTTACACAAACCCATTCGACGCAAGTTTGCCAGAAGTCGCACCCGAGTGGAAGGTATGGATCATCAATGACAAGCCGATTTAGCCGATGTCTCTCATTTGGCCAGCTACAATCGTGGCTACAAATATTTGTTTTGTGTCATCGACGTCTTTTCCAAATTTGCCTGGGTCGTGCCCTTGACTTCCAAATCGAGCAGCGAGTTAGTGCGAGCCCTGCAACGAGTGTTGAAACAAAGTGGTCGTCACCCTCTTCGATGGCAAACGGACAAAGGCACCGAATTTCTGAACCAAGCTTTCCAAAAAGAATTAAAGAAACGTGACATTCATTTTTTTACCACCGAGAATCCAGAAACCAAAGCCAGCATCGTGGAACGTTTTCAACGCACTTTGAAAGAACGCATGTGGAAATATTTTACGCATCACCACACTCTGAAGTACATCGACATCTTACCGCACCTGGTGCAAGCGTACAACCAATCTTACCATCGAAGCATCGGACGTGCCCCGCAAGACGTGACTCCCAATAACGAAGTGTTGGTGTTTGAGCACCTATTTGGTACGTCCCCGACGAGGGCTGTCCCCAAGAAAAGTGGAGAGTTGACCGTAGGAGATTGGGTGCGTATTGGCAAAACCAAACGCACTTTCGACAAAGGTTACTTACCTAACTGGACGACCGAATTGTTTCGTGTCACTGGACGAGTGCTTAGCCGTTATCCTGCCGTCTATAAATTGGAAGACATGAACGGAGAAGTGCTCAAAGGAACGTTTTATTTGCCCGAGTTACAACGTGTGACCAAAAAAGAAGACGTGTACGACATCGAAAGCATTCTCGAACGTAGAACCCGTGAAGTGGGCAAACGACGTGTCAAAGAAGTCAAAGTACGTTGGAAAGGATATCCACCCAGTTTTGATTCTTGGATCGACGCTTCGCAAGTCATCGACTATAAAAAGAAGTGACCATCATGCCCTTTCACACAGACGCAGCTACGTCGACCACTCCTTCACCTAGTTCTTCTGTGCAAGATTTACAAAAACAACCCTTGTGGGTGTGGTGTGGAGAACGTGTGCCTAAAACGCAAATCGTCTTTTTCTGCCAAATCTTCGTGGTGTATTGTGTCATCGGGGCAGCCATTGCCAATTTGAGTTTGCAACAAGGAGACAAACAATTGTGGACCATTTTATTGAGCAGTTGCATCGGTTACCTACTTCCTAATCCCTCCCTGAAATTCACCTCGAACGGGAACCACGGGAACCTTGTGTCCAGTGCCAGTGCCAGTCACCACTCCAACAACAACCACAACGACCCTATTTTGGGCGGAGACACGCCTCTGACGTCCAGTAACCCCTCGGACAGCCACAGAACTCTGGAATTATGAGTCACCAAAATCAATTTTACTTAATCTTACCCAGTGACAGTTCCATGGAGGTGTTTCCCCACAACACGTTGTGCTGTTACACGGCCAAATTACCTCAGGCCATCCCGTTAGATCACGAAGCCCATTGGGAAGTGGCTTTAGTGGAAATCATTCACCCGACCCAAGTTCTCAATGTCCTTCCGAATCAAAATTCTTTTAAGGTGGAAGTTCATGACGAGCAAATGCAAAAGTACTTGAATACCCATGTCAAATATGACAATAAAACCTATAATGACAAAACTCAAACGTGGACCTACAACTTGTTGATTCCCCCAGGCTATTATTTTAGTGGTCAACATTTGGTCAGCACCATAAGCTCCAGGTTTAATGTCGTGTTTCTGAAAGCTTTGGAAAATGCCCAAAAAAGTGTCACGATGGAGTACCACAAAGCAGCTCGTCGCTTCTTGATGAAATTTGAGCGGAGTAAAATCGTGTCCATTTTATTTTGTCCTGAATTGTTTGACATGTTGGGCGGAGACATGGACATGAGAATGGTCATGCTCAAGAAGAACGAATTACCAGTCATTTACGACAACGAGTCTTTTACCAAGTTATTTCGTGCCCCCGTAGAACTGAACCAAGGACTGAATTTGATGTTTGTTTACTCTGATGTGGTGGAGTATAACGTGGTGGGACACACCTCTGTGCCGTTACTGCGTGTCATTCCTTTCAAAGTGGATTCTGCCACGAACGCTGACGAGGAAGGTGGAAACACTTACCACGTTCACCGCGAATTTGTACATCCTCACTATTTGCCTGTCAGTAAGTCGTATTTGGACACGGTCAACACTGCTATAAAAGGAGATCTGGGACAAAATATTCCATTCACCAAAGGAAAAGTCACGGTGAAACTCCATTTTCGAAAACGGTTCTCTCACGACTCGTAAGTCATGTATCCAGTGTACCGAGGGGTTGCTCGACAGCGAGGACAAGGTTTAGGAGATATGTTAAAATGGGCCTTTCGTTCGGTGGCCCCGGTGATGAAACCGATGGTGACACGCGGATTGCACGCCTTGAAAGATGCGGCACTGACGCAAGGCAAAGAATTTCTCCAAAATGTCATCATCGACAAACAAAATCCTAAAGAAGCCTTCATGAGGGCAGGCAAAAATGTCTTGCTGCAAACGGGTAAAGACCTTTTGGGCCGCCGAGAAACACCTATAAATGCCCTGCACGCTACCGAGTCAGGCATTCAGCAAGGACAAGGCAGAAAGAGACGACGAAGAAAACACCCTTTCACCAGACTTCACACGTCTAAAGCTAGAAAGACCAAGAAAAGAAGAACCGTTCGAGACTTAGACGTTTTCGATTATTGAGAAAGAGACAAAAAATGATGCACCGAGAGTCTTGCGCTTGTTCCAAGTCGGAACTGGATCTGTTTGCCATGCCCCCCACCATGATGACGATGCAAGAATCCCAGTGGGTGGAATTTCATCCCGTCTCCTCATTGACCGATTCCGCTCCCATCGAGTTTGAAATCAAAGGACAGCCCGAGGATTACATCGATCTGAATAGCAGTTACCTGTATTTGAAAGTGAAAGTGATCGAACCACCTAACGCTAACCTAGACAATGATGATGTAGTAGCTCCCGTCAATAATTTCATGCATTCCTTGTTTAGCGAAGTGGACTTGTACTTGAATAACAAACTGGTCAGCAGCAGCATGGATACTTACCCTTACCGAGCGTACCTGGAAAATCTCTTGACGTACGGAAAAGAAGCCAAGAACACTCATCTGGATGCTTGCGTGGTATGGAAACCTGACCAAGCGACTAAGCTCAACGGCATTACACTTGCTGGGGATGCTTCAAATCCAACGGGATTTGTAGAACGACGAAAGAAAATTCATCTAAGTCGTAGTTTAGAACTAATGGATCGTTTACATTTGGACATGTGGTTACAAGAAAAGTATTTGCTGAACGGGGTGGATATCCGCTTGAGACTGAATCGCAGCAGTGCCGCTTTCCATTTGATGGCTGCAGAAAATTCCACTTACAAAACCGTCATCCAAGAAGCCAGACTCTACGTACGTCGTGTGTAAGTGTTACCTAAAGTGGGAAACGACGTCAGTCAGACGTTGAGCAGAACGACCGCCAAGTATCCTATCCGACGAGTGGAAGTGAAGATCACCTGTTCCAAGGACAGTTACCCAAACGTTTGATCCTTGGTATCGTCAAGAATTCAGCGTTCAACGGAGCCTACCATGAAAATCCTTTTGAGTTTCAACATTACAAAGTGTCCAAGATCGAGGTCAGTCGTGATGGCAAGACCTTGTGTACCCGACCTTTCGAGCCTAACTTTACCCAGAAGAATTACTTGAGATCGTACTTGTCCCTGTGTCCCTGTACGAAGCCACCGGACAGTTAGGAACCAACACCAGTCACGGTATTACGTACGACGATTATGAAGGAGGCTATGCTTTGAGGGACATTTCCAGCCTATAAAATCCGGCCAGATTCGTGTGGAAATTCAGTTTGCGAGTGCACTGGAAGCAGGGCACACAGTGAACGTCATCCTGTATGCAGAATTTGACAATACCATAGAAATCAACAGTTTGAGAGAAGTCATTCTAGACTATTAGAAGCCATGGAAGACTGTTATCCCTCTTTACCTAGTGGAGAAACTTTGGAGATGGAATGTAAGGAGACCGTGGAAAAAGAAGAATCCCAAGACAAAGACGAAGAAGTTGTCATGATGAAGTCAAGATGGCCAGAACAAGAAGCCCATTTAGTCTCCTGTTTTGCCAAACACTTGGTCGAAAAAATGACGGAATTGATCAAGAAAAATTGCTATGGATGTCAAAACGATCATCCCAGTCAAATTCAACACGATAAATGCCTGAGGTTGAGTCAAGAAGAAAAATTGGACGAGTATCTGGACGAAGCTTGGAGTCTCATCTCGGACGAAGACGTGTTGCATCAGTGGTATAAAGACTTGCGTGAACATTCTTGTCCACCATTAACCACTCAAGAGATCCATCGTATCGAAGCTCTCCTGAATCAGAGTGAGGAGACGAAACGAAGAAACGGTTATTCGTCAGACATTTTCAAGCAAAAAGTCAGGATCGTATTGATGACATATTATTACCTGTGAAGAAGAAAAAAACAACACAAATCAATGGATACCTGGGAACTTTATTACCTTTTGAACCACAGTTCGTATACGGCTTCTTGGAATCCTGTCGTCTGTGCTAAAGATGAACTCCCTCATCGCAAACCTCAAGACCATCTAGCTTACGTGATCAACACGGACGACAGTCATCTCCCAGGAACCCACTGGGTAGCCATTTACTTTCCTCAAGAAGGATGTGTGGAATATTTCGATTCGTACGGATTGCCCTCTTTGGAAGACGATATCATTGACTTTATGGGAAGAAATGCTCAGACCACCCGATTCAATAATGTGAAATTACAAGGCACAGATTCCTTGGTGTGTGGACAATATTGTGTGTATTTTCTGCATCATCGCAGCCTGGGCTATTCCTTAGAACATTTAGTGACTCATTTTGATCCTCGTTCTTCTTCTAGAAATGATGTGAAAGTAGATCAATGGTTTTGTGACCATTATGCTTATCTTTTGTCTCAAGCTAGGAAACGTAGTGTCCATCAATGGCCTAATGATTTCCAACAGTGGAAATCACAATTTCATTCACAACGTTGTCAGCCCTGTTTAAAGTAGAGTGTGAATTGAGAAAAAAAATGTTAGTCATTTTTTTTAAAAAAAATGTTTGATGTTATATTGTTGGATTATTGTTAAAAAATGTTAGAGTTGTTGTTTAGTGTTAAGTGATTTTTGAATAAAAAATGTTGTGTTTTGAAAAAAAATGCCTTTGTGGTTTGTTTGGCTATAAGAATGTTTGATTGATGCTCTTTGACTTCTTACTATCCCTCTCATGACACTCATTGAAGGTTGCTGCTCGAAAACCGTAGAGGGATGTTTTCCTTCACGTCCGCGCTTTGACTTTAAGAACCGGGGCAGTTTCAAGTCTAACCATCCATTGTAGACTCATCCTCCTACGAAGATGTGCTCCAAACTAGCTAAGCTAAACGAAGCCTACGTGAATTTGCACAGGGTCAGACACAGTCTGATACCGAAGCCAGAAGAGATAGAGAATGTGAGAATGTTAAAAGTCACTGAAGACCTGATAGAAGAGCTCTTCAGAGAAGAAGTGAACAGGGAGAAAGAAGAATGGACAGAGAAGTACAGACTTCAGAGACAGCAGCAACAGCAACAACAACAACAACAGCAGCAGCAGCAGCAACCTGAACCTGACAGAGGCTTTGTCGATTGTCGTATCGACACCAAAGAGTTCTTCTTCTCTTTCCGAAGAAGCAGACCTATCGCCAGAAAATCTATCCTCAGAGGACATCGCATTCTTAGAAACTAAAAGATTGCCATGGCCAACAAAAAAAAAACAGCCCTTTTCAAGGCTACCCCAATATTCTAGAAAAGAAATAACAATCGATTTGCCAATGTGTGTAGGTAGAGTAGTGTGAATATAAACACTGACTCTTTTTTATAGTGTGAGTGTATTTGTGTATAGGATTGTGTGTTTGTAAGTGCTCACGTACGTTGGTGTGGATAGTAGATTAAGATCATGTTTTTTTGCTGTTTGAGGTGTGGGGAGAGTAGATTTGGGGTTTGATTTCTTTGCGTATGTGGATAGTATATTGAAGTGATTAATGAAAAATATTCTAGAATGGTGATGGGCAATATAAAAAAGTGAGTGAGTGTTTCTTTTAGGTCCGCGCGTTGTTTGGTCGTGATCTAGGTAAGATCAATTTTATGCTTTTAGGGGGATGTTTTCCTTCACGTCCGCACTTTTAGTATAAATTGAAACTCGTTCGGCAGTCCAGCTACCCTTGTTGATTGATCAACACCAGAATGAACACCAGACTAGCGAAACTGTTGGAACTTCATGTGCATCTGGAATATGCCAGGCACCTGTTGAACGAACTGGCCGCGGAGGCCATTGTCGAAGAGGGAAGGATGAGAGAGGAGGAGGAAAGAAGAAACAAAGAAGAGGAGGAGAGAAGATACAAAGAAGAGGCGGAGAGAAGATACAAAGAAGAGGAGGAGGAGAGAAGAAACAAAGAAGAGGAGGAAAAGGAGAGAAGAAGAAGAAATTTCAGAATCCCAGAGACAGAAAATTGGGATTCTGAAGCTATTTCTCCTGCCTCTGCTCTCTCCCCCAAAAAAGTAAAAAGCAACTGGGGAACAAGATGTGTATGTGGCGCCAGGCCTGGAAGGTGCCACCATTAACCAGGTGTCCATGAAGTTCCAAAAAAACCCAGCCCTTTTCAGGGCTACCCAATACTCTAGAAAAGAAATAACCATCAATTTGCCAATGTGTGTAGGTAGAGTAGTGTGAATATAAACACTGACTCTTTTTTCATAGTGTGAGTGTATGTGTTTGTGTGTTTGTGTTTGTGTTTGTAACTGATCACGTAAGTTTGTGTGAATAGTAGATTATGGGTTTCTTTATTGTTTCTTAGCGTATGTGCAGAGTATAGTTTGGGTTTTATTATATGAAATGAGAAAGTAGGGGGATGTTTTCCTTCACGTCCGCGCGTTGTTTGGTCATGATCTAGGTAAGATCAATTTTATGTTTTTAGGGGGATGTTTTCCATCACGTCCGCGCTTTCACTATAAGAACCCACAAAGATTGATGTTCGAACCATTCTACGGAATAATAAAAACGAAGATGGTGGTTGCAAGTGATTTGTTCAACAACTTGGTAGATATATACAATTGGATAATGGATGGTATCTATGTAGTGGAGAGACTAGAAAAAGAATGGAAGATAGCAGAGTATCTGGACTACGCTAAATGCCTAAACGTAGCAAAAGAAGTGATAGCAGAAATGATAGAAGAGGAGGAAAAGAGATTGAGAGGTATGATAAATCCCACCTATGTCAGAGTGGGAATCCTAAAGGAAGCACTTGACAATGCAAGCAAAGTCAGGTGCTTTCTTGAAAATATGTCACATGGGACAGAGTGCTCTTTTGTGGAGAAAGGTCAGGACAGACTGAGGAAAGGAGAGGAGTTGATGAGAAAAGTGATGGAGGTAGAGGTAAAGAAAATTAAAGAGAGATGGAATAAAGAAAGAAAAGAAGAAGAAAATAGAAAGAGAAAAGAAAGCTTTGAGAAACTAAACAATAACTGGATACGAATACAGGAGAAATTCCGAGCTATGGGTCACCCGGACTGGATGCCTGAATCAGAAATAAAGAAGAAGACAGGAATAATGGCAAAAGTTAGAAGATCGCTACAGAAGTGGAGGAAATAAAAGAAAAAGATAATGATGAAACCAAAGGCCCTTGTCAGGGCCACCCACATTTCTCGAAAAGAGAATGACTTTCCATTGCCTACCCCTTTTTTCTTTAAAAAAAATATCCCATGTTCAATTTCCCTTGACGCTATACAGTCCCACCCTGTTTAAATTCCTTTGCCGCTATACAGTCCCTATTCCCATGTTCAATTCCCCTTGACGCTCAACAGTCCCACGATTTTTTCTCTATGTTAATTTCCCTTGACGTTATATGTTCCCACGAGTTTTCTCCATGTTAAATTTCCCTTGACGCTATATGTTCCCAGGGGGTGTTTTTAAGTCCCATTGACGCTCTAGTATCCCCATTCACTACTAGTATCGGGACTAAGCGGGAAACTATCAAAATGTAACCGTCCACCAGACAATCTTTGGAGAAATGTCCCGGCCGACTACAAAACAGACAATCTCCAACGGTCTACAGATCGTTATTTTCAACACAATTTTTAAGTCCGCTTCCAGAAAAAAATACCGATGCACATATTACCAAAGAATTTTTTTTACTACTACGCGCGAGATATACTATGGCTGGCTTCCTGACTGTTCCTCATCATTTGGTATGGAGTCAACTCTCATAACTTTACACTGAAATTGTACAATACATGCCTGTAAAATGTATGCTGGAAAGAGAAATCTCATACACCATTCAAGGAAGAACGGAAAGAAAAAGACAATAGAAAATAACGAGCAGTAAGGTGATTAGCTTTGTAAAGGGCACAACATAAAAACATTGGTGATAGTTTTAGTACAAGCTGGCATCAATAATTTAAATTTAGGTAGAAAATATCTCTGATGCTAGGCCAGTTGACCACTTCAAACCGGTTTTGAAAATTTAAAAAAAAATTAAATTCAATACAACTAACGTGCGACCCCACACCATTTTTAAAATTTGTTAAGAAACACTAGTAACTTTGGGGATAGATTTATAATCGCTCATGAGCCATAGGCCACCAGAAGGTGACCCTTCACAATGTGCAATCTTTTAAAAAAACACACTAGGTCAATAGAATGTGACCGTCCATAATAATTTGTTTTCTTTAAAATAACATCCCCCAAACGACTGGCCATCAGAAGGCGAACCTCTGTATATATTTATTTGGTAACACCCCTCCCCCAAACAACCTCTGTATCTCTTAATTGTTGATCAAATGTTCTAATTTCTATTTCATCTTAATCTGCAGTTAGATTTTTACCTTTACTGAGATTTTGGTTCAGTTGCATTAAGAGCTTCTTTATATATATATATATATATATATATATATATATATATATATATATATATATATATATATATATATATATATATATATATATATATATATATATATATATATATATATATATATATATATATATATATATATATATATATATATGGATGGCCGAACGGTCTAAACCATTCGCCTTTACCGATGGCTGCCATCTCACCTCTGTCCGCGTGTGTTGGAGTGTCAGGGTTGGCCAATGTGGGCATGTGAGAAAGCTGCCAGTAGCTTTCCGCGGACCGGTGGTTCTTATCGGGATTTCCCGGGTTCTTCCTCTACCAAGTTACACTGGCCGCTATATATAGCCTACCTTGCAGTGAGAAATATAGGTATACCCCAAAACAACAACAAACATATGTAATTATTAAATGCGAGTTTGATAACATTTAAACAATAAAACTGCAAAGCAAATACATATAGAAGTTTGTAAGCCATTTGTGACGAACTATATGGTTGGGGTGGGGTGCTCCCAATATTGTATTGAAACTATTATAGAAGTCCCACCCAGGCTATATTTGGTTGGAAGTTAAATTTAGTGAAAGATAGATGTAAAACTTCCAGCCCCCAGTCAGCAATGCCGACGGTTAGATGGCTAAATATACAAAAAATTGTTCAAATTCAATTAATAACAATTTAATAACAATTCAATAATCAAATGACTCAAAATTTCCAGTTAAAATCCTTCCTCTCGACCCTTTAATTAGCCTATTGCATCACTTGATTAGCAGTGTGAGATTGATTTCCACCTGTTCTTGTATTTCTACTCACCTGTTGTATCCTTTCTCTCTCCTATTTCTACCAATTCATTCTCCTCTTCCTCCCCGACTTTCTCCAAATACCTTCTCCTCCTTCTCCTCGACTTCATCTAGACTCCTTCTCCTCCTCCTCCATTTTCTCCCCCATGACTACACTTCTGTCGACATCGACTGTCTCGGCTAGTTTCAATTCCGTCTCCAACTCTTGAAGACTTGGGACCCAATGGAACCGGAAGTTCTCTGTCCCCTAAAAAGCTTCCTTTTCGAAGCTTTGTTTTTCCTTAAAATCTACGTCTAAGTTCTGCCGCCAGATTACGAGTGGCTTCTTTCTCAGAGTAAACCTTATTGATCTGTGTGACGTTCTGTCGTATTGGGGTGGGGTTCTCCCAATATAATTTAATTAAATTAAATTGAAAGTTCCACCCTGGCTCGTTAGGTTAGAAAGTTAAATTAGTGATGATGTAGATTTACAGCTCTGAGCCCCCAGTCAGCAATGCCGACGGTTAAATTATAGAGAACACGAAGATGAAATTCAATCAATAACAATTTAATAAATGTGATAATTTAAGCGATAACTTCCAATCACTCGTCTTTCCCTCGACCAAGTGACAGCCTAATTCATCCCGTGATTTCAGTGTGAGTTCGATTTTCCCCCTGTCCTTGCATCTACTCATCTATTTCTTCCCGCTGATTCTTCCTTCTTTCCGTTCCTCTAACTCCTTCTTTGTCTCTGTTTCCCTCTCTACTATCTCCTCCTCCAACTTCGCTCCCAGACTTCAACTTCTCCTTTTCCTCTCTATTATCTCCTCCAATTCCGCTCCCAGACTTCACTTCACCTCTTCTCCTTCCTTCCTTTCCTCCGTCTCTCTATCCGAGACAACGGGACCAAACTTTAACTGGTCTGTCCCTCAAAGCTTCCTGTGAAAAACCACAAGGCGTTAACAAATGTTTAATCGAACCTCACCTCACACTATATCGACAATTAACCATCAGATAGCTGTCACTGTTTCGGCCACGCATGCATACACATCGAAATTCCCACACACTTCTTGCTGGGTAAACAATGGCGTAATAACACAGTATCAGCGAATTGTTATACAGACATCAATACATTGCGTCACGTCAGTATATACACATATATATTTGATCTCATCGTACTACAATCTGACAAAATCAGACGCATGTCTGTACATTACAAATATTCAACAATAGCAAAATCTATAATCATATGAACATATGTGTTAGTCTACTATAAAATACCCACATAGTAAATTACAATATTAACTCTTACGACGGCTGGCAAGCTATATAATTCTTTACAAATATCAACTCATTTCTTCAAAATATGCAAACATATTAACAAAACAAAGTAATTCTTCGTACTACGATTCTAGTAATAATAAAGTATACATACGACCTACAATTAAAATGCAGTCGCATTCCACAAAGACCGAACAAATATCTACTGACCTTTTGAAGCTTTCTGTACTTAGACCTTCCCGCTCTAAGATTTTCCCGCCAATAACGAATGGCTATTCGGAGTTACGCTAACCTCTTCTCTGGGTAATTTCTCTCAGCGAACTAACTTTTGCCGGAAAACTCAGGGATATCATTCTACCCAAATCAAGGTCTCCCCCCATCTCGATTCTGATTGGGTGGCGCTGTGCCCCAGTCCAATCGTCTTAGCGGCCAGTTCAACCTGTCTGTCTGTTTGCAGGGGAAAGAAGTTAGGACACTCCCACTTCTTCAGGCAATTTCTTTTGATCTTGGAAACATTTCGACACCTAGGTGATAATTGGCTGTCTGTGACTTCGCAACTCCAATGTCCGGTCCTTCGATTTTAGCCACAACAATCTTACGTAACGGATTAGTGCTAGCCTTCGGCAATGTTCGACATCAAACAATGACCCGTCAGAATTACCTTGATTATACATGTTTCAAACTGGGCTACTCTGGGTCGGGGTAAACATGACAATCTGCAATCCTTCCAGGCGAATACTAAATTACTCTTGCGATTCGGAAGGTATCATTCGGGTCTGAATTGGAATCAAGCCTTCTATCTCAATTTTTAATTGAATATCACTGTGGACCGATCCAATCAAACTTAGCGGACAATGTCCCTCACGCAGTCTGTTAACGTGGGGACGGATAAGAACACGCCCCGTTCGCCCGTGACCTTTCCTTTTGATCATTGAAATAATCCTTAACATATAGGTGTGATAACGGTAAGCCTTTGTTAAGTTACTCGACCGGTCGCCTTTGTTTCCGGTCTCTGGCTGGTCATAGTAACCTTGCATAAGAGTTCAACACTAACCCTGCGGCAGTCTTTAGAGATGAAACGCAATGCCGCGGTAATATTCCCAAGACAGGTAGATTATAAGTTATACATGACTTTAGATTTGTGCTTAGTAAACGTGACACCTTTTGAACTAATTCTAATTTAGACAGTACGTTGAGGAGCTATAGAAACAAGTTTGAAAATTAATTAAAGAAAAAAGTTAGTTCAAGCTTATTTATAGCCCTTACATACTTTCAGCTAACCTTAAAACCGTACTTACGTTAAATCTGATTTTATTTGCTATTCGGTGAAAGGAAGTGAAAACAAAACTACTGCTAAAAGAAAGTTCTATTTACAGGTTAGAAAGTCTCCATAAAAGCTGATTTCGTGGAAGGCAACATGGTAAACGTTCACAAGAATTTAAAATAAACAATCGTAGAAAAGTTCAAATAAGAGTAAGACGATGATGATTACATTTTAAGAGCGGTGAAGAGAGAGCAGAGCGATAAAGTTGAAAAGAACACGTTCTGTAAGTTCACACAAAAATTTGATTATAGGTTAATTACTTCTTGTTGTTGCTTGTTTGATTTATACGAAGACTTAAGGTTCTAAGAGAAGAACGTGTACGCTTCTCCTATGACTGAAACTAAACAAAAGGCAAGAACAACGGACAAGGTAAAAGTTTAGAAACAGTTGTAAACCCAAAAACCAAAGCGATCAAAATTTCGATTCTAGCGCCTTACGCAAGCAAGTTCTCGAAATAGAGTATATTAGCTAGCCAATAATGAAAGAAATAAAAGTTCCAGTGAGGAAACAAGAAATAAGGAAATGTACGTCAAAATTGCATATTTCATCAATGTAAATGGACAAAAACAAACCGAGTGAAGTGAGATTGCAGAGAGAGAGAGAGAGAGAGAGAGAGAGAGAGAGAGACGCGAACACAGCTCAGAGTCACACTCTTTCAGATAATAGCGATGATTTTAGATTGTAGAAGGTCCATGAAATTAAACTCAATTGATTAAGAGGACAGAACATTACGTACATACTAGAATAAAGTGTAAGAAAACATGATTGTTTTTATATTTAAAATAAAAACCTAATTGACGTTAGTATGATAACAACTTAAGGTGATATGTGTATAGCAGCTGATTGTTTAGGACATGCATAAATGTAAACAGGATTTATCATTCATATATAACTTTTCCTGGGTTTGGTGTAGTCCGATAAATCATATTCCAAATCTGTGTCCTAATACCGAATCGAAGATTTTTTGGTCTGACGTCACCTGTTGTATTTGCTGCATGAAAAATCGTTCCGGAACACCCTAGACTATGATTCACACACTTACCGGTATTTTGTAACATCCATATCTAGCACGAAATTCAAAATGGCCAAAAGGGCATAGGGTTGTGTTGTTCCACGTAGATTTGCAAGTTGTGAAAAATAGCATTTAATCCGGAAATATTTTGTACATATCGCCGAAAAGACCACAGCACATCAATTAGTCGAGCTCATGTGGATACCGTCGCACATTGGAATCTCTGGCAACGAAACAGCAGACAAAGTTGCACAAACCAAACTAGGAGATAAAAACTCTATCAAGCTTAACTATAGCTCTATAGAAGCAGTAAGTTTCGCACAAACATATATAGACCAAACATGGCAAGATTTTTGGAACTCCTCCACAAAAGGTAAAAAGCACCATGAAACCAAAAAAGTTTTGTTGTTGTTCTAGGGTTTAACGCCATTTTTCAGCACAAGATAGGCTATACATGGCGGTCAGTATAACTGGTGAAGGAAGAACCCTGGAAAACCCAGTGAACAACAACCTACCCACGAGAAGCTACTGGCAGGCTTTCCCACGTATCCACGCTAGCCGAGCCTTGGACTCGAACCCACACAGACAGAGGTGAGATGGCAGTGATCCGCAACAGTGAGCGCTTTAGACCACTCGGCCACTCGGGGCCCCAAACCCCAAAAAAAACCCACAAAAAAAAAAAAACCAAACAAAAAAAAACCTAGATAGGAACATACAGCTACCTAAGGCTACCTATTTAGAACAGAAAACCATAAACAGCATAATAACTGTTAAACTAAACTAGCAAGCAGTTTTGGAAGGTTTATACGACCCAAACCAGCAACCATTAACTGCTTTGACTGCCACACCACCGAAGATCTACACCACGTATTCAATATATGCACAAAATATCAACCCGCTGTGAAAATATTTATCAAAAACCAAAACGAGATTGGATCACCACACACATACCCAGAATTACTTTGGACTCTAATAAAAATAAATAATCAGCATATAAAAATATAAATAAATTCATAGACTCAGCAGGACTTAGGAACAAAATATAATTACTATTCCCACAAAACCAAAAGACCAAGTAACTAGCTAAATAAATTTAGAAGCCACCACATAAAAACCCATAACATATCATTCAATTTTATAAAAGTATTAATAAATAATTCACTTACAGGCACTTATAAAAAACTAAGGAAACCGCAAAATCGGATGTCCTAGATGTCCTTAACGAACCGAGTAATCAGCTATGACTCCGGTCCTAGATGTCCTTAACGAACCGTGTAATCGGCTAGGACTCCGGTCTCTTGCTAAATAAAGTATAAATAACATTCAATCTCTAAAAACATTAATAAATAAATTACTTAAAGAGGCAATATCTAAAAGCTTATAAATAACATAACGTAGGAAGCACACCCTAAACACCTCGACTAGTAATACAATAATAACCTTGAAAATCTCTCTTCATACATGATTTCTACTAAGAACCTCTATAAACAGCATAGAACATTCCCCGCCCCCCCCCCCTTTTTAGAACATTTTGAAGAAGAAAAAAATCGAAAAAAAAAATAATCGCAAGAAACATCAGGCAAATGCAACAAGAAACCAGCGATGTAAAGCAAGCAGGACCGTTCCCGAACTCTCCTTCCCACTAATGACAGCCAACCATTTAACTGTAAGGGACCTTTATGGACCCACAGATTGAGACCAAACTATCAGGGTTCCTTGAATCCACAAAAGCCTGGGGGAGGTGGCACCATTCCCTTCCCCAGGAACAACTAGCAGGCTGCAGTACAGTCAGAAAAAGTGGCACATGCATAATTGTGCGCACGCCACTATAATTAAACACAACAACAGCAAATGCCGATATGTTGCGGAAAGGTTTGTCTCCAAACGATTCCTGTTTTTTTATGAATGGGTGCTATCCGACTTAAAAATAGTCCATCAGATTCAACACAGATTTGGGGGTCGGATTTATCGGTTTTGATTTGGCATAACGTTTTTATGGTTGGTTGCTAAGGCTTTTAAGGATAAGATAGCCACAGTAAATCTTGAGAATGTAATGACATGGAAACCTGTTGTTTAAAGAAATTAAGTAGTATTGATGATACGGTACGGAATGCATTAAAACAACAGTTATAAAGACAAGATAAATGAATTTATAAATAAAATAAGCAGTATATATATATATATATATATATATATATATATATATATATATATATATATATATATATATATATATATATATATATATATATATATATATATATGTGTGTGTATATATGTATATATATATGTTCATAACGTTTCAGATCTATAAATAATTTGAAACCGATGGATATGGTGTGTTTATAGTGATGTCTAGCACCAAGGCATCATTCCGCGGACATGTAGCATTATATCCCACCCAGTCTCGTTATTCTGACACCAGGCCGACCAGTTCTAAGACGAGACAGCTGTTAGTACATTTTTTATGTTTTTTGATATGATTCGGTCGGGGTTCGAACCCGCGACCTCACGCATTCTAGGAGGACGCTCTGACCGCTTATGCCACCTGATCGTCATATTGGTAAGAGAAGATAGTGATTTCTCCAAACTAAGAAGACACAACAAAATGGGGAACAAACTTTGAATTTATGGTTGGAACTTATACTGTTTACATCTTGATTGTATTGCTGCTTGCTTTGTATATTTGTAAATCATGACTTTTAAAATGCATTTTATATGGAGAGCAAAGATGTTTAGAAAGTTTATAAATGAAAACTCACATGTATCCTATTTTATTGTAAGGCGATCTTGCTTCAAATATAACAAAAACATATTTCAATGAATACTTGTGTGTCTTCTCAATGATATGACGCATTTGTTACATCATATCTACCCACCAGATACATATCAAATAGTATATCTTCTCTTTGCCGAGATGATAAAAAACA
This sequence comes from Sinohyriopsis cumingii, assembly GCA_028554795.2. Lineage (NCBI taxonomy): Eukaryota > Metazoa > Mollusca > Bivalvia > Unionida > Unionidae > Sinohyriopsis > Sinohyriopsis cumingii. The sequence continues at coordinate 130,857,292 of CM068825.1, forward strand.
ATTATGAGGTGGCAAATTTTAAATGAGTGACATTTTAACAGGTTCAATGATTAACTTTATTCCAGATGCGGTTTAACCTCGTCATGCTCTACGACGGCATTCAACAGTGATATCCGGTTGAACTCCTCAGTTACAGTACAAGTTTTTCTTTCTTTGTTGGATTTTCTATCAGCCAGACTATTAAACTGAAAACATCATTTGTTCCATTCCATAGAATATGGCTCTTACATCCAGCTTTTCATGCATAATATATATTGTATTATATTATATTATATACGGCATTCACAGCCACCTTAATATCATTATGCTAAACATTATATCGGTATATATTGTAATATAATAGCAAATCTTTCATAGGTAGATCTTACATTCCACGAATGTCAGAAACCTTTTCTGTACTCAGTCCTTCTTAGTACAAAACAATTATTCTGTAATTATCGCTGTGTTTATCATTGTAATTCAAATGAAAAGATCCAGGTTAAATATTAATTTAATATATAATATTAATTTATTATAGTCAGTTAGACTATACTTTATAAGGACAATATATTATGATTTTATGCATTTTGTTTTACATCATCTATGAAATTTATTTAAATTTTTTCATAATGCTAGGGTCGTCTTTATCGTCCAAGATTTGTCATGTGATATGTTCTCCTAACTTGTATTATCTTGTCCGTTCAATGTTTTGTTGTTGAATACCTAGAACAAAATAATGTTAATATTTACAAGAGCACCAAAATATGGGTACACAACATCTGTGTTCCATTTCTCATCTTAACACAAGAAAGAGCAGAAAGCGTGTTCATATGTATATTGCTGTATGTAGACCATTGCTTGTTATGAATATTCATGGACTTTGCGCGTCGTAATGTAATTGTTAAAGAATTTGAACTGAGTAAACGCGTATTAGAACAAGTTGTGAGTATTCATTTGGGTAGACAATTATTGAAAGAGATGACACATATAATCGATGATCGATGACAACGGAAGAGTTATTAGTTAAAATCAACATGTATTTGTTGACTCCGCCACCACATATCCGTTTATCTTTGCAAATCCACGAGGCTAATCTATTCAATTGCAATTTCTATATTTAGGAAGTATATTTCACTTTATGCATATTCTTCACACCTGTATTTCCATATTTAGGCCTATTTTACTTTTTTTTGTCTTCTCTCTCTCTCTCTCTCTCTCTCTCTCTGAATGAAATATCTTAAAATATGTCAACACTGTTGACATTCTAGCATACATGTATGTAATCAATGAAATGGCGTCATCAAGAATGCATAAAAATGAAAATCAAACAACAAAAAGCTTCTGGCATGAACTTCTTATCATTAGTTTTGCTTATGAGTCAGGACAATTGTCAGTAACTGAACTTAATTGACCTGTCGGTATTCGATATTGAGTGTCACACATATAGTATGATACCTTTACACAAGAACAAATGATACGCGTTTTACGCATTCTACATGCACTCTTAATAACTTAAAATGTAATCCTTAACTGTATGCAAAATTTAGTTACAGGTAATCACTACACTTTACAGTAAAGGTAAAGAGAGTGCTCGTAGCTAACTAGTGCACGTGCAGTGTCTTGGTAACTGACTTTACAAATCGGTTCTCTTGTTTTATATTCGTTTTAACATTCTATTTAGATGCCAGTCACTGCTACATTTTGTCCACAAGAAGATCTCTTGGTTGCAAACTTGCAATTTTTATTTTTTCTCACGCAAAATATTGTTCTTTTCTGAACAGTTTATATATTTTTTGTTTTAGTGACAAATTTAAACAAAGTGTAAATTCAGATATATATATGGCGACATTTGAGCTGTGTGGCCACTATTTTTTTTATAGATGTTTGTGGCATTGCTGTTGTTGTTTTTTTTTAAATTCCGTGGTAGTATAGTTGTGATAAATATCTATACCAGGTAAAAGGAAAAAAAATCACATTGTCTAAGGATGTGTGCATGCTGGAAGGAGAGGTAGTTTCTTTGAACTTCTGGCTGCACTAGCACTCGATGACATATACGAAGATATATTATATGGCAAGGAACCTTAGACAAAAAATGGTAAGTTCAGAACCACGTTGAGTACACAATTCTGCACTAAATGATATTAATTGAAGGAGACCTTCCGTCTCGTATGGGTGAAATCTACTACCCTAAATCCTGTCCAAGCCTATTTTCAGTTCGCATGTAAATTTCTTCAAACAATCCTCGACCTTTTCTGTCAAGTCGAGAAAGAACCCTCGGATGTAATTCTTCTCAATTGATAACTATATTCGGAACTACTTTTGTTTACATGGAACAATATGGCGGTGGAAGGGAAAAAAGTCGCAATCGTCCTTTCACAATCACAGTCACAATCATGCTCGGGCTTTACTATCATAACATATATGGTGCACTATGCAAGAGGCAATTCACCAAACATTTCATATTCAAATGTATTCTTACAACTGATTATTTAGCGACCTGATAAAAATGGGCAAGCGATATTCCAAACGTTTCATCATACTTTCAAGTGAACGTGGTGTGCTGAAATGTTTTCAAGCATGCGTTGTTCTTGATTACAGCGAACATAAGTTTTAAATTTGGAAACGAAAATAGGAAGATATAGCACAGTTCGAAAGAGGATTTGTGGTGATTTGCGTCTTCTTTTGTATTTTATCGCTAGATGTTTGGATTTTCATTCATATGTCTGCTTACTGATACACTTAATTGCATTGGTAATTGGTAACGAGCCCTGTAATGTCTTGATAATACTGATGTCTGTGATAATTGGTAATGAGTCCTGTCTTCTCTTGATAATACTGCTGTCTGTGGTAATTGGTAATGAGACCTGTCCTGTATTGATAATACTGCTGTCTGTGGTAATTGGTAATGAGCCCTGTCATGTCTTGATAATACTTCTGTCTATGGTAATTTGTAATGAGTCCTGTCCTCTCTTGATAATACTGATGTCTGTGATAAATGGTAATGAGCGCTGTCCTCTCTTGATAATAAAGCTCTGTATGGTAATTTGTAATGAGTCATGTCCTTTCTTGACAATACTGCTGTCTGTGGTAATTGGTAATGAGCCCTGTCATGTCTTGATAATACTGCTGTCTATGGAAATTTGTAATGAGTCCTGTCCTCTCTTGATAATACTGATGTCTGTGATAAATGGTAATGAACCCTGTCTTCTCTTGATAATACTGCTGTCTATGGTAATTGGTAATGAGCCTTGGCCTCTCTTGATAATACTGTTGTCTATGGTAATTGGTTATGAGCCATGTCCTCTCTTGATAATACTACTGTCTATGGTAATTGGTAATGAGCCTTGTCCTCTCTTGATAATACTGCTGTCTATGGTAATTGGTAATGAGCCCTGTCCTATCTTGATAATACTGTTGTCTGTGGTAATTGGTAATGAGCCCTGTCTTCTCTTGATAATACTGCTGTCTATGGTAATTTGTAATGAGTCATGTCCTCTCTTGATAATACTGATGTCTGTGATAATTGGTAATGAGCCCTGTCCTCTCTTGATAATACTGTTGTCTATAGTAATTTGTAATGAGCCCTGTCTTCTCTTGATAATACTGTTTATGGTAATTGGTAATGAGCCTTGTCCTCTCTTGATAATACTGTTGTCTATGGTAATTGGTTATGAGCCCTGTCCTCTCTTGATAATACATTTGTCTATGGTAATTGGTAATGAGCGCTGTCCTCTCTTGATAATAAAGCTCTGTATGGTAATTTGTAATGAGTCATGTCCTCTCTTGATAATACTGCTGTCCATGGTAATTTGTAATGAGTCATGTCCTCTCTTGATAATACTGATGTCTGTGATAATTGGTAATGAGCCCTGTCCTCTCTTGATAATACTGTTGTCTATAGTAATTGGTAATGAGCCCTGTCTTCTCTTGATAATACTGTTGTCTATGGTAATTGGTAATGAGCCTTGTCCTCTCTTGATAATACTGCTGTCTATGGTAATTGGTAATGAGCCCTGTCTTCTCTTGATAATACTGCTGTCTATGGTAATTGGTAATGAGCCCTGTCCTCTCTTGATAATACTGCTGTCTGTGGTAATTGGTAATGAGCCCTGTCTTCTCTTGATAATACTGCTGTCTATGGTAATTGGTAATGAGCCCTGTCCTCTCTTGATAATACCGCTGTCTGTGGTAATTGGTAATGAGTCCTGTCTTCTCTTGATAATACCGCTGTCTGTGGTAATTGGTAATGAGCCTTGTCCTCTCTTGATAATACTGCTGTCTGTGGTAATTGGTAATGAGCCCTGTCTTCTCTTGATAATACTGCTGTCTATGGTAATTGGTAATGAGCCCTGTCCTCTCTTGATAATACTGCTGTCTATGGTAATTGGTAATGAGCCTTGTCCTCTCTTGATAATACTGTTGTCTATGGTAATTGGTAATGAGCCTTGTCCTCTCTTGATAATACTGTTGTCTATGGTAATTGGTTATGAGCCCTGCCCTCTCTTGATAATACATTTTTCTATGGTAATTGGTAATGAGTCATGTCCTCTCTTGATAATACTGTTGTCTATGGTAATTGATAATGAGCCTTTTCCTCTCTTGATAATACTGTTGTCTATGGTAATTTATGATGAGCCCTGTCCTCTCTTGATAATACTGCTGTCTTTGGTAATTGGTAATGAGCCTTGTCCTCTCTTGATAATACTGTTGTCTATGGTAATTTATGATGAGCCCTGTCCTCTCTTGATAATACTGCTGTCTTTGGTAATTGATAATGAGCCTTGTCCTCTCTTGGTAATACTGCTGTCTATGGTAATTTATGATGAGCCTTGTCCTCTCTTGATAATACTGCTGTCTATGGTAATTGGTAATGAGCCTTGTCCTCTCTTGATAATACTGCTGTCTATGGAAGTGTCCTCGGGGACACGTTTTCCGACTATCGTAATGTCATAATGTAGAGTAGAAACCCAGTGCAAGACGAATCATGTCAACAGTATCAAGACAGGTCAGAAAGGTCAGGCCGGTCGAAAAGTTGATCGGAACAGAAAAGTTAGACTTTAGACTGTGACAAACACAAGTGAGTACGACTTTCCTTTGATTACTCGCGTCACAATTATTACTTCCTGTTCAGTACTAACGAACGTAACACCAGTAAATTTTAGAGCATTTTTTCTTCTCTCCTTTTCATGGTGATACAAAAGTTAGATTTAGGCATTCTTGGTATTTATTTAAAGGTATTCTTGTATTCTTTAAAATATAAACATTATGGCTAGGTTGTCTGTATACAATTAGGAAAGAAAATTGTGATCAGAATCCGTGTGACCGCCTCAAAACCACGCAAGTTCAGCGTGGAATCTTTCTTAAACAATCACTTTCTGCCAACAACAATGATAATGAAACTATTGTCAGGTTATGACCAAAGTAAATATTTTATCGAATGATAACTGTTTTAGGCAAGGTACACACCAATATTTCAGTTATCGATACTCAAAGCGGAACTGATTATATTAATAATGACGGCTTCCTTGACGACGGTAAGACTGGACTACTTATGTTTTTGGATTGTGATATTTGTGTTGAAAGAGATAACAGATCTTAAATGTTGGGTATTCTCGAAGCTACGCCTTAACAATGTGATATTTCTCTGTATAAAGGTACACAACATGCAAAACAACTTGAACATAACTTTATAAAGAAAATCAGAAAAACAGAATATTATTCGTACATGTGAGTATGACAAAAGTCTGATTATTTAATACAGCTGATACTGACAGGAAGCTTTTTGGTGGAAAACTGATGCCATACTTAGAAATACATAAAAGTTTATCATTATCTGGAAAATTTATATTAAATACAGATGATGATATCGACATAAATTTTATATTGGAAAAATGAAATACAATATGCTAATTATGTTCAGTTCTTAAGCGTGTATTATTCCAAATCAAAGAGTTCTTAATAAGCGACATTACCTTGCAGTAAAAGCAAGTATATGAACGTTTTTTCTTTACAAGAAAATTAGGTTTGATCTTCAACTCTTTCTTCCGGATCATACTGTTGTGCTAACTTTGCTTTACAGATACAAAATGCCATATTCATGACTAGGTCTATTGTCTTTTTCACTATATGACATTCATAGTTTCAATATCTGTTAAAAGACATCGAAAACGGATACTTTTGAATGCCAATACCCACAATATTAAAGGTAAACTACAAGCTATTGGTGGAGTTCATTTATGGCACTCTAGTTTCGATCTCACCTCTGTGAAATAGATGAGACCTATTTTAAGACCCCAAGCGTCGGCGCAGTTAATAGGATATATCTATCTATCTATCTATCTATCTATCTATCTATCTATCTATCTATATATATATATATATATATATATATATATATATATATATATATATATATATACAGAGAGAGAGAGAGAGAGAGAGAGAGAGAGAGAGAGATGGATGGATGGATGGATGGATGGATGGATAGATAGATAGATAGATAGATAGATAGATAGATAGATAGAACGTTTGATTCCCACGTTTAAATAACATAGGCGTCACAACAAGGTACCAGGTAACAAATGCGTGATAATCACATGTCATTCATACTCAGTGTATAGCAAAGGCTATAAAAAGATACCAGGTTAGAAATGAGTTATAATTGCACTAATTTGTAATTGGTAAATTAAAATCACATGTTGTCGGTTCAAGGCAATTAAAGCAGCGGTTCTTAAACCTTTTTCCGGGGAGGGGGGGTGCCTCTTCTGATATATTCGGACAATGAAGTTTGGCACCCCTTCCTAATTGTAAGCGTACCCGTATGCTTAGTGTATTTGTTCAAGGTGAATGTTATTCGTTACATTTTTTCTTTTAAACGTTTGTTTTCTTTAATTAAGTATTTCTTCCTACCTTGTCCTTTTTATGCCAGTGTGCTTTCTTATCTTGTATATTTTGCTTGTATGTTTGTTTTCTTAAAACTTGTATGGGTTGTTTGCGCTGTATTCTTTCTCAGCAACAAAAAATAATATATAGTGGATTTGGATATCACGTTTCTCGATTAAATTGTTCGAGAAAATACCAGTCTGTTGTGAAACAATCTCTCTCTCTCTCTTTACACACACACACACACACACATATATGTATGTATATATATATATATATATATATATATATATATATATATATATATATATATATATATATATATATATATATATATATATATATATATATATATATATATATATATATATATGTATATATATGTATATGTATATATGTATATATGTATATATATATATATATATATATATATATATATATATATATGTATATGTATATATGTATGTATATATATATGTATATATGTATGTATATGTATATATATGTATATATGTATGTATATATGTATATATGTATGTATATATATATGTATATATATATATGTATACATATATGTATATATATATATATATATATATATATATATATATATATATATATATATATATATATATATATATATATATATATATATATAGGGGATTACATGTTGAAAGTCTGGCAAAAGATATTGCAAAATGTCACTGTTACTGCATCTATTGTTACTGTTATATATATATATATATATATATATATATATATATATATATATATATATATATATATATATATATATATATATATATATATATATATATATGTGTGTGTGTGTGTGTGTGTGTGTGTGTGTGTGTGTGTGTGTGTGTGTGTGTGTGTGCAAATACCAATCTTTGACGCTGCAGTCACTGTCCAAAAATTATCATCTTATACTGCTTTGAATCCACGCCTTTCTGAGGTAAAATTTCAATTAATTTTAATAACATTTGCAATTCCAGGGTTTTATCATTCTGACACCCTACAGGGAAAGCTTGTCGAGCTCACATTACTGTACATATTTCATTTGATATTATGACCATTTTTGTGGTTTGATGTAGGAGTTTAGTAATGTATATGTGACAGGCATTGTAGCTATAAAATTAATTTGCAGGTTGCATATTTGAACCTTTATTTTGGTGGTGGCGTAGGTGCTGGGACGAATGTGTTTGCCTATTAGATAATTATTCATGGGGAATTTCGAAATGGGAATTTACCGTGATGTACATGGATGATACTATCATATCCTTTTTTAAAGTGAGGTATAATTTTTACGACCCAGCTGGAAGATTCTAAAACTTAAAACGTGAATAGTGAATTAACAATTTTTAACAGAAGCTAAATTGTAAAGAAACGCAACGAAGATATACATTTTTTCCTTTCTTTCCTTTAAATAAGAATGAAAACGGAAAAATGTTTTGTTTAACTAAATGAATGTACAAACAAATACTAAATCAATATAATTTTGATGTCCATTACATTGATAAAAAAGAACTATATCCGTCCCCCTCCGTTTCTATTCCCCTCCTCCTTATATCTATTACATTAATAAAATAAAATTCGTCTCCGCCACCCAATTTCTGCCCAGTTTCTTTTGGATACTGACCGCGGGTTCGTAATCAGAATGGAGTGTTCATGTGTCCTCGTGCTATGACTACATATTGAAAGTCTGGCAAAAGATATTAAAAATGTCACTCTTACTGCAATATTTGTTTATATTTGCCTTTGACCTCGGAAGGGATTTGAGTGGAGAGGCTCACAAACTATGTCCCCCTCGCAGATATCTATTACAAAGTTCAAAATGACCTATGGTTACGGACAGACAAACAGACAGATCGTATTATAATATCCCTACACAAAAGCGTGGGGGATTGGAAACGCTAAAAGAAGACATATAAGCCATGGAGAACTTTGTGTGAATTACCTTTCTCCCTGAAGTTTTACTTTTGCCACGTCACTGCATAACCTTGTAAGTAATTTTGTAAAAATATGTTCTCAAATAAATGGATCAAAAGAGGAAGAGAATGCCATGTCCTCGTGTCATGATGTTCTATTGGTCAGCAGTTACGTAGAGCGAACTTAACATTTACGTTACATAGATTCTAATATATTACACATTTAGAAATCTATTTCTTGTTCAAGTTTCAATTTGATGAGATTTTAGCCTAAAATAATGCTTGATAAAAAGACAAAATTAGAAAAGGAAACTTAAAAAAACCCAACTAATTAAGTACATTAAAAAGGCTTTTCGGATGAATCCATCATTCTGTTTGTACATGAATTAATAGATAAAACTTATTACGCAATGTTTTGGTAGTATGCAACAGTTGCCAGACAAATGTACTCAGAGAATCTCAATTTGTGCAGGTTTCTCGCAGTGCATGTAAAATAATTGCACTCATATTTTGACTTCTATATACGTCCATTTTTCAAGTCTTCTTTCTCCATCCTTCAGAATTCCATTGCCTCATGCTGACATTTATACATATCCAGTTTCTGCTAACTTTCCTCTCAGAAGACATCATGTTTGCTAAAGGAACGAACTGGCTTTTTTTTAAATAAAATAAATAAATACCAAACATCAAAACAACAAACACCAAGAAACAAAATCAAGGAAGGTATATAGAATCCGAATGCTAATTTCTGTTCGCGAGGAACGGTGCATTTGCACACCCAACTAAAATGTCTAACCAACAGAAACCCAAACAGTCAAGGCCAGCCAACGGTTCATATCTTTACTATGCTATAAATTCTTTTTCAAACGATGTATACTGGGATATAAATTCTAGCAAAACTTGTTCACGCGTTCTCTTCATTCAGAATAATGCCGATGAAATAATACCTATATCTTACATTTTGCAAGCGAGACGATAAATAATCCATGGCCTTCGTTTCGAAGATTTATCAGAAATGTTTACACGAATGAGGTCTGAAATATGTCAATTCTACATTTGCATCGTCTACCGTTTGTTACCCTTTGATGTGCTATGAATGTTTTTACAAGAAAAAATTACTTTTTTTTGAACCCGAGATTGAAAGCAAACATTTTATTCTCTGTTTGGTAATGCAATTCTGTGGACATGACTTTTGTGTTCACGGGATAATTGTCCAGTAGGCCCCAATGAATTTTAAAAAAAAAAAAATCTTCTCTTCGGCGGTGGGCCTCCTGAATGATGTGAGGCCCCGGAATTTCGTGATAGTCATCATACCCTATCTGCCACCATGAGGAAAGGACAAGCATGTCGTTTAGTTAAAATATTACCCTTTAAATATGACCTAGCTGAGCTCTTGACGGAAATGACAAATTAGTTACCTACTTAATTGGCACGGTAACTAGCAGTTAGCAGAGATATAATCCTCATTCTGAAGACATCTGATGTGTGACCTTAATGCTAAAAAATACAGAAAGACTACGCGAAATAATATTTCTACCAATGCCACTATAAAACCAATTTTTTAAATCTACTTAAACAAGAATTAGATAATGCAAACATTCTTTACCTTCTTACTATCGGCCTCACTCTCCAGTCTAACATTTCAGGCAAACTTCTCGAGTGGCTTAATACAAGTTTTATTCATGTAAATTGTAATTAGAATTTAAATGCATATGTTTTAGTTATGTAAAAATTAACGCCATTATATCGTATGTCTTGATTAACAGAATTGTTCATCGTTTGGGAAGCCGATTTGTGAATGAAATTAAATGGGTTGTGAGCGAGTGGTTTGGCAGCTTTATTAGCCAGACCCGACTATCCCAGTTTCATTTCCAGCAAATCTAGTCGCTTCTTGAGGGTAAGGAAATCCGAGTGTGTCAACCAGAGTTGTGTTAATTCCTGTGTGAGATTTTTGGGTGGACTGTGTCTAGTAACTAGTCTGTGGTGTAGAAAATGTACTGGTCAACTATAGCTTGAGGCTGCGAATAGCGCTTACAAGCTGTTTGTTCTTCAAGCTTGGTGATCTCTGCTTAACAAGCTACAAGTTGTTTGTCCTCGTCGTTTAGTAAAAGGTCTATTTTAGCCTTTCTTGATCACGAGTAGCCACTGCTTGAAATGGGACAATGCTCTTAGCCTATGCATTGTTGTAGGAATTGTACTTTTCTGTAATTGGTATGCTAGTTGTCGAGTAATTTTGACTGGTTTGCGAAATTGTTTCTGGGCTCAGTTTAAAAGTCATTGGTGTAGCGTGCAAGCTGAGGATGCAATCGGTATTTTCAGGATGTCTCGGTGCCATCGATTATTCTTCTGGGATCTGACAGTGGAAGACTGGGAAATGCTGTTGAGTTGTCCGGTCCGGTCTATTGTCTGTTTTGCTATTTCACCATTAAGTTTCTTATTGGGGCTGGACTGGTGTACGGAGATGGATGATAACATTAACTGAACCACTATACGGCTGTTATCTAGCTGCTATATTAGGGACGAGCATGGTTCCTTGCCTTTCCAAGCTATATCCTCGTATATGTTGTCGTATGCTTGGTCAGTCTCATCCGATTCCAGGATTGCGCAATTGAAACAAATGTATGCGATATCAGCTAGATGCCTTTTAAATGATCCAATAGCAATTGAAGTATACCAAGAGTTGGCACTTGGAGCATTCAGTGGCATCGTTCTCAACATCCAGTTGGCACTTGGAGCATTCAGTGGCATCGTTCTCAACATCCAGCTGGCAGAAGATGCACAAATCTGCATTGTTAGTTATTGGGTCGTAACCCAGCGTGGGCATCATTCATGCTACTTGTTGAACTATTCAGGCAGTAGCAGGGCATGGGAGGGGTAACCGGTTTTGTCTGGCTGATTGCTTTTTCATTATGGATGCTATCGTCTATCTTTTCTAGGTTTGACAGTCTAAGTTGGGGTGTAGCGAAATTTTGAGTCTTTTAATTTGAAAATGTGATGTCTTTCGATTACTCTTTAAAGTACTTGAGTGCATCTGTTTTATACATTTAAAAAATCCAAGTTCTAAATTTGCAGATATGGTTATAATGCCTCTCATTTCGGCAGATACTCACATTTGTGAAGTTTCTTTGCAAGGGACCTTTCTCTGGTTTGAAGTGCACTGTTTGGTGCTCAAGTAATGATTCGTGTAAAGACCACTGTTCTAGGTGGTTTAATTAATCGCCTGCTTCGTCTGTGTGAAATGAGTATACATGTTGTGTGGAGTCCATGTCTTGAGATGATAGTGTTTATAATATGGGCTGCATGATATTAGTAAGTGGTGCATATTTCAAAATTTAAAGTGAAAATTATTGTTTAAACATGTGGTCAGGGTCTGAGGCTGGTGCGGTATGCACTCGTAGATTTGAAAGTGAAGAATGTTGTTTAACTATGTGATCGGGGTCTGAGCATGGGGGCAGTGGGGAATTTGAATAAGTGACTAAGTGCATGGTGATGGAATATGGGCAGTATACCCTTCATGATTGGAAGGTTAACGACTTTTTTTCTAAATGGTCTGTGTCTGGGTGTGTGGACAGTGGAACAGGTGATCATGAGGAAAGGAACCTATGCAATGCGTATCCTATGGGCAGGCTGTGTGATGAGGAATAGTACCTATAGGGTGGTTGTAAGTGGGGAGCTACTTTGGGGGTGGGGTGGGCTATACGGTAATAGTAGATAAGTATTACGGTGAAAGCAGGCAAAGCGGGGGTGGGGAGTGGGGAGAGGAATTATCGTTGATAAGGGTGCCTATACTATGTAGCAGTAACATAAGGGACATAAGGTGGTACAGATAATGGCTTCGCTTGATACGCCGGAAATATTTATTGGGTAATATGACTTGGTTAATAGTTTCTCTCTCTCTCTCTCTCTCTCTGTATATATATATATATATATATATATATATATATATATATATATATATATATATATATATATATATATATATATATATATATATATATAGAGAGAGAGAGAGAGAGAGAGAGAGAGAGAGAAACAGACAGACAGAGAGAGAGAAAAACTATTAACCAAGTCATATTACCCAATATATACCCAATATATATATATATATATATATATATATATATATATATATATATATATATATATATATATATATATATATATATATATATATATATATATATATATATATATATATATATATATATATATATATATATATATATATGAGTGTGTGTATGTATGTATGTATGTATGTATGTATGTATGTATGAATGTATGTATGTATGTATGCATGCATGTATGTATGTATGTATATATGTATGTGTGTATGTATGTGTGCATGTATGTGTGCATGTATGTATGTATGTATGTATGTATGTATGTGTGTGTGTGTGTGTGTACGTGCGTGCGTGAGTGCTTGCGTGTATGTGTGTAAATGAGCTATTCTAGTGTTAAATGACTAGATATGGTACCCTAAATATATATAGCGAATATTTACTGTTCAAGTGCAGCTAATCATAGGTGACATCTATTTTTGGTGCTAAGTAACTAGGTTATGCTACCCTATATAACTCTAATGTGTAGTTGTATTAGCTGTTAAAGTGCTGCTAATCTAAGGTCTGGTTGCTAGTTGGGAAACTTACTGACAAATTTGGAAAGTTCATTTGACATAAGGCTATGAGTTATGATGTCCACTCTATATTAAATGGACATTAACGGAATAAACAGTACACTAGGTCTACCGATTCTAAGGGCCGAACTTGAAATTTGTGGAATACTTATTTGGGTAGTAAGTCTGATATAACTATTGTATATTCTTTTAAAGTACACATGACTATGTTGTGGTGCACTATATGGCAATGGTGTATCTATCATGCATTGTTGTATATGTTGTTACGTGCAGCTAATTTAATATCTGGTTGCTAGCTGGACAACCGAGTGATCTGTTTAGTTAGTTATTTTGTGTTGTCCACTCTATGAAAAATTTTAAGAATGGACTAGGCAAGTACTGCATCCGAATCACCCGGCCACACTACCCAGAGTCTTTCCAGATTATTTAGATAGGTATTTATGTTTCAGTTAAACTCCGCGGTACATGTCTAAGGTCTGGCGCTCCAGAATGTGACAGATCTCTGGATTAGTGGGATTTTGTCGTGTTTTTGTTTTCAGCTCGCCACCTGGTTGTCAAATGGGTTGTTATGCCAGTCTCTGACTGGTCACTTTTGTCATAGACTGGTCGTAGCCTAAATCGCCGATTGGTATAGGTCTGAGTTGTTGAATGGATCGTGGATGCCTAACTGTTTCGTGCATTATATTACAAAGTTGTTCTGATTTGTGGGATTATCCTGACAGCTTGAGAACTAATTTATAGCATTATCCTAACAGGTGAGCACTAATTTGCGGCATTATCCTGACATCTTGAGTACTGATTTATAGCATTATTCTGACATCTTGAGTACTGATTTATAGCATTATTCTGATATCTTGAGTACTGATTTATAGCATTATTCTGACACCTTGAGTACTGATTTATAGCATTATCCTCACAGCTTGAGTACTAATTTATAGCCTTATCCTAACAGCTTGAGCACTGATTTATAGCATTATCCTAACAGTCTGAGTACTGATTTACAACTTACGAGAGCTTGAGTACTGATTAATACAGAATCTAAAATAATGAGCAAATCACGTTGAATTCAAAACAGGGATATTTAACTATACTTAATGGCATACCTTACTATCCTATAAAAGCGTTTAACTGATGGAGGATCAAAATGAAAATGAGAAACCTCATCATTTACATGAACAAGAACGAAGAAGATGAAAACGGTAAAGAATATTATTATATGCTCATTTTTTTTCTCCGTTAACTTTTCATTGTCAGAATCGTTCAGTATTTTACGATATTAAACTCGCGTGCAATTGATATTGAACTCACGTGAATAAAAGAACAACTTTCTATTGTAAACAATCAATGGACGCAGACGCCAGCACTTTTGATTTATTTTATCTGTCTGTGGATGAAGTAAACCAACTGAATGAACTAAAGCAGATGTTTCGTGGACTGGTACATACAAGCTGCTTTGGCACATTCCGCGTTAACTTTTTTGATACAATGTTTCGGATTTATGCAAGCTATAGACGCCAGACAGGGTATTTACAAATAATATCCAAGTGACAAGGAATACACTGTCTTCTTTAGCTCGTAATAAGAATCGCAAACAATATACTTACAGCTTTACATCCTGAATTTCCTCAAAATGTACTTTCTTAGTTCTGTAAATCCGAATTACATGAGCCATGTCATGGGTTCTCAAGCTTGATTACGCATTTCGAAATTATACTGTAATTTCGACTGTATTTCAAGTGCAATTACATCCTCCTTGCTACATTCAAAATGAAATAAACATTATATTCCATAGCGTCTTTTTGATCATTGTAATTGAAAGTCGTCATATTTTCCCCACATCATGATTTTAAATATTCAATGGTAGAACAGAAAAAAACAATTGTAAATGTCAACAGTAAGCTGCTCCGTTGCCGCTGAAATCCGATGTACTTCATGTAGAATTAGCACATAAATCCAGCCCATAATCACGAAATTTAGTAGAAACGACAAAACAAAAATAACCAAATCTATTCATTCCAGATCAAATGGAAAAGTTATTGCAATGCGCATTCATTCACAATATGACTCCAAATTTCAATTTTAAGTAGACCAAAACTAAATTTTCTTTTGAAAGTTATGTTTAGCGCGCGACCAAGTTCAAATTCATCTGGGCGGAGTTTTGTGCGCAATAACACTGTTTTTGTTGTGTAATGATGAATCTGCGCTTGTGTATTTAGTTCGGAATACGGCATACATTCAGTTACTTTGTTTCGTGAAGTGTATTTTTATTTACATAATTAAGCCTTAGGCAGAATAAAAAAATGAGCATATAATAAAAGGGTTACTGCATTTGTATCGGAAAATATGAAGTCGTTTTGTCGGATGGTTATACTGCACGACCTTGCTCATATGTTCCCATACAAATGCAGTAACCTATAAGTATGGGCTACTACGAAAAAGAAAATTTAGAAAAGTGCATTCTAACGGCAACAAGTAATAAATATATGAACAATTTGTTTTGTTTATGCAAATTCTAACGCTCTTTGAACACATTATTGCCTATATCATGTCGATAGAATGGGAGCTAAGTCCTTGGAGTCTGACGCTCTACCGAGCAAGAGCGGTACGTAGACAAATGTGTCTGTCTCTACCAATAAATGCATTCATCAGCTGATGTATATAAGGAAACAAGACAAATATATGACTTGGATGGCCTATTTCCAATGATATTCGTTGTAATAAGAACATTGCCTTCCAGGTGTAAACGTTGGAAATCAAGCAAGAAAACACGTAGGCCCAGCAATATATCTTTTTAAAGGAAGAATAATAATTAAAACAAATACAGAAAACACCTTTGACAGTCTTGCAAACACACAGATTGAAAACGAAATATATCAAACTGTCAGAAAGTAGATACGTGTTAAGACTTAGTACTGTGAAAGATATAGTTGACATCAGGTATAAAGATGCATGGATACGCTTTATTATCAGAAACATGGACCAAACGCATCTGGAATTTGTGCTTAGTGGGAATTCAATTCCTTTTTGAGGCACCTTTTCTTGACTTTGAATTTTCTTTTGGAAAGATATGTTTAAGAAAATATATCATACATGTACCATGTACATGAAAACCTGATTTATGATACAGACTCAATAAATTGTATGTGCACGTTTGTCATTCAGAATATATTACCTTTCCCCGCTTAAGGCAAATGCAAACGCATGCATTGCTTCTGTTATATGCACCAATTTATCTTTCGATAATCCTTTTGTATGACATTTACTTACCGAAGCGCACAAAATATCGATTGATTTTGATCTGTTTGTAGCTTCCCGTGGGTCGGTGGTTACTACCGGGGTTTTCCCGGGTTGTTCCTCAACCTAGTTTTACTGGCTGCCATGTATAGCCTTTCATGCGCTGAAAAATGGCGTTAAACCAACATCAGGAACAACTTTTTGCTGATCTCTCAAGTGACACAGTTAGCGAGAGTCTGATCATCCCAAAAAAAACGAGAACAAAAAGTCAACAAACACACGAAACATTTATAATACATGAACAATAAAGTATACATTGGCTATACAGGCAATACGTGTGCGATTTGGATTTTTAACGTAAATTTATAAAAAGAATTCAGCCATGTCGCTACGATGTCTGCAGTGTGGCAGTTTAGAGTGATGTCTAGTACTGGGGCATCATGCCGCAGACATGTAGCGTGATGTCCCACCCAGTCAAATTATCCTGACACCAGGCCAACCAGTCCTAACACTTACCTCTTAATGCTGAGCGCCAAGCGAGGCAGCTGTTAGTACCATTTTTGTAAGTCTTGGTATGACTCAACCGGGGATCAAACCCACGACCTCCCGTATCCGAGGCGGACGCTCTAACCACTAGGCCACCGGAGCGGTCTCGGCTCATACAGGCAAAACAATCTAGTTAAACTGTTGGCTCATACAGACGTAACAATCTGGTTAAACTGTTGGCTCATACAGACATAACAATCTGGTTAAACTGTTTGCTCATACAGACGTAACAATCTGGTTAAACTGTTACAGTCTAGTTCAGCTGATGGTTCTCACAGGCTTAACAATCTAGATAAACTATTGGCTTATAAAGGCATAATATTTTAGTTTAAACGAATCATAAATGTTATATGATGTGCATTAAAAGTTGACATTATTGTCTGCATTGAAAATAAATATTGTTCATATTTACATGAAAAACACCATAAATCACTACTGACAAGGACTGACATAAATTACAATCACCGTTTTAAACTACGTTTGGACGGTATGTAATAATGTCAGCGTTATAGAACGAATATGCAAAAAAAGAGATATTTATGAACACCTGACCTCCATTGGGCTAGCCCTAGCCCCACTGGCCACAGAGGGCTTGGGGCACCAAAACTGAACCACTATTTTGCCAA
This sequence comes from Sinohyriopsis cumingii, assembly GCA_028554795.2. NCBI lineage: Eukaryota > Metazoa > Mollusca > Bivalvia > Unionida > Unionidae > Sinohyriopsis > Sinohyriopsis cumingii. The sequence continues at coordinate 130,875,120 of CM068825.1, forward strand.
TACCTCATGCCACCATTCATAAGTAATGAAAGTGATGTGATGTGAGCACACATCGGGCTTTAGAAACACAATGGTTCCAACCCTGAAATCAGAACCGTCAGGACAGTGGGGGGAGGGGCACCAACTACTTTAAGCACATTACAGTTTTATTCGAAGACATGTGGTGAAATTGTATAATATTTCACGCAGAGATTGGCATTCAGATGCGAAAACATACTCTTGCCTAAAGATGGAAAGCAAAGAGGTATATGGAAAAATACCATGTCGTTGAGTGTTGTATTTTTCACATTTTAAAATATATTTATAACAGGATACTATTAACATTACAAACGCATGGTATTATGTAATCATGTTCTTGACGCAGTCTATGTGGTGTCCATTTTGGAATGGTTTATTGGCAAGGCTGTGTCAAGCACAGAGAAGATACCCTTCAGCCTTCTTTATTTTGTATAATTTTATGGGGTTGGGGGGTTGGAGGGGAGTGGGTGCCGTCTAGCATGCAGAGGTTCCCAAGCTAATTCCGTCATAGGGAAATTTTCTGCTAAGAAACATTATAAAATCAGTCCCTATCTTCGATACATCTTTTTTTTTGTTCTTCTTGTTTATAAGTTCCAAGCAAGTTGCAACCATTCCAAACTAAAGTTGAGTATTCAACAGTCGTCTTATATATTGTAAGTACAGAATAAACAGGTTATTTCTTAATTGTCGCTAAATATGTTGTCTGAAATATATCAGAGTAAACATACTAAGTTCAGCAGTAAAAGTTAAAAAGCTATCTCAAAAGAGCCTTATGAAATATATATGTTGACTCTATCGTATTTTGAACATTTTGTAGATTGATGTGCATCAATCAATGATAATTTTGTTGGCATTAAGTGCACCTTGTGTATAGAGGTTAAATTCTTAAAAATCATTCACTTTTTAAGAACGATTGCTTTCTGCCACAAAAATCCAGTCATAAATCTATAGGTCTGAAAACAGTATTGCCTTTTCATGTACGAGAACCTCAGAGCTAGAGGTGTTCTGATTCATAATCATTTTGTTTGGCGCCTTTGCAATTCCGAAAGATTAGTTCCTGTCAATCAGTGCTCATAATTAAGCACCTAAATTGTCTAATGTTTACGGTTTTATTTTGTATCATTCTGAGTATACTTGTAATCCCTTTTGCTCCATTTTTCAGTGTAAATGAATTATCATGAAAGGAGTGGAGTTCCGATGTAACTCATTCGATTATAGATTGCACATTAGAATCAAGGAGTGGAGTTCAGATGTAACTCATTCGATTATAGATTGCACATTAGGATCAAGGAGTGGAGTTCCGATGTAACTCATTCGATTATAGATTGCACAATTAGAATCAAGGAGATGTCTAATTCCAAATTACGACTGATCCAGCTGAAACAGTACTATTCCACCAGAAGATTGCATCCTTTCCAAAACACCGGGTATAGATTTATTTGCATTCACCTTCATGCTTGATGAAGATTGCTGACAAAGCATGCATACGGATCGTCTTTCCTAACTTACTTCAAGCATGACTAAATGAAATGAATCCTAAAGTATAGGAGGCTCTTACGGTTTATAGAAATAGGTATCCAGATGCTAAGACCCATGCCAAAACTCTGCATGAGTCCGTGTATACACAGTAAGCGCAAGTTATATATGAACTAATTAATTAATAAAATATTTAAGGAAAGAACAAGTTGAAATAAATCAGTAGGTTTTCTCTTATAGGAAAAGAAATTTTAGAATAAATGTTAAACTTTTATAAATTTTGCTCAAATGAAATTCAATTTATTCAAGATATGACCTGTACGGAAGAATAAGTAAATTCTCTATACAAATCTGTAATACTCATTATCGCATGATTCACTATTATGCTGACTTTACGTAGCAACGAGTACTACGAGGCTGCTGGTTTTCGATTAGAAATTACAAGACGTATTAACGATCCAGACACTGTGATTTACGTCATACGAAATGCTTTCCATTTTTGCCATTGGTGTTTTTATTACCTTTTAATGTTTGTTTTCAGTTCCATTAAAAATGGATGCTTGTGGTGACGTTTTCAAGAATCCAATCCTACGCTTATTGTGCGCAGAAGGGAACAAGTATTAGCGTTGTTAATCACACGTGACGGTTACATTAAACATTTAAGTAGAAATGACAGCCCGGTCGGCTGAGTTCTGAATTATTTATGCTGTTGCCATTTTTATGACAAGGTGCACCTAGGCTTTGAACGAATATTATTTGGAACTGATTGAAAAAGTTGCAGGCTAGTTTACAAAAATAATTAGATAATACAACAATTGCAAAATGAAATACGAAATATTTAGCCAAAATTAGGGACGAATGGAGAATGTCAAAACACTGGAGAACAATTGTATCAATTCTTCCCTGTTTGATTTGTATCCTGTAATCGATTGCTTTTCGAAAATGCCTGGAATAAGAAGATTGTGATATTCTACATTGATTATTTGAAATTATGTTTCCCTAGAGTATATCAATCTTCTCCAAAAGAAGTAAATGGTGTCAAGCAACAGATAACTTCCATCTTAAAGGTTGACAGTTAAGGAAATCACATATCCATCAGACGCGTCAACAACGGAAGAAAACAACGCACAACAGCAGTGTTAATTTGTGAAATCAAATCGATTAGAAAACTATTGGATTACCGCCCTTCCGCTTTGACTAGTTATTTTGGATACACGGTTGAAGTGATGTATATAGTCGTCTTTGTTCTCATTTGCATACTCCCTGTTTCATTAAGAAAGTAAATCGCAAGACTGAACAAGTAAGAAGTGATTGTCATGCTTTAGAGTGACGTTGGTAGGGTGTGGTATACAGCTACGATGATAATGGCAGCAGTGGCTCAATGGCTAACTTCCTGTACTCGTGACAAGAAGGGTGCTAATTTTTGTTTAAATCCTTTGCAAACTAGACTGAATTAGCCTTCGTGGTGTGTCTCTGGTCAATGTACCATGCTCCAATTGCATCGGCTTGATGTGACCTTTAATGTGTCCACTTGCCTTTAAACACAAATCAATCAGTCGTCTTTAACATTAGCATCATATTCAACAGTGACAGTCGATTAATTTTGGGACAAAAGTAGGTTTGGTGGTCTTGGTCGTATGAGTAGTCCTGTCCTGGTTTTGGCAGTGGTTTCTTGACCCATCTGCTATGAAGGAATAATAGAATATTTGCCATAGGTGTTTGTCTATGTGGTGTGTCTGTGTTTGTTTGTTTGTTTATGTTGACCATTTAAACTTAAAACTCTTACCCATTACCTTTCCCATTAGACCTCATAGACCCCTTTGACCCTATAACCCATTCCCATGTTACGTGTATGGACCTGTTTCACACAGGGTTTCCCCTTATGCCCCATAGTTGCTGTCCCATGTTAAGTCTATGGAGACATTTAATACAGGATTCCCGTATGCTCCATTGTGTCTCTCGCATGTTAATTTCCCCTTGATATGACTCTATAGTCTTTAAGTAACAGAAAATAGCGAAAACAAGACAAGTTTTGCAAAATTCAACAAATAATTTATTTCCCTTGAATGCAAAGTGAAAATATAAGAACAACTTTAAGTATTATAAATTAAATCCCAAATAGTCCTAAAGATTATATCACAAGTCCAAATGTATCAAGTTCCAATTGAATTACAGTGGCATTCCAAGTATACTCTGATACTGAATGGGTTGATGTGCCTGTAGTCTCGAAAATATATTAATATACCAATGACCTGGATTGTGATAACGTGCCGACATGTTTTTTTTTTCTTTATTTATCACAATAATGTGATCCAAAATTGCCTTTGAATAAACTATAATTCCAAGTTAACGTGTTCGTCCAAGAATGTTATTGTGAACTTTGCTTTTCCAGTGAATGCTAATTTAAATAAATTAATGAACACAAATGAAAAATTGAACACAACAATAATACTGAATCTGCTTCAGGATATTAAAGCAAGAATTCTCCATAAACAAGATTATATAGTCCTCTACTTGGTCTAGGTCGCAATTACGATTATTTGAAAATACCGTGTCACTTAATGGCAACTTCCATCGAAATTACCCTGTCACTTAATGGAAACTTTCCATCTTACAAGTTTCTGGAGTCATAATCAAGACTGCATCATTTTAACTCTAATTAGGTAAACATGTTTACATTTAAATGATCTGAACATTTAATCCAAAATCATAGAAAATGTTAGGTATGTATTCTTTGTTTACAAAATAAATATGCCTGGCTGGTCAGGTATACAATGAACTTGATTTTGGAAACGGTCGGGTACACAAATGACGTATATAATAATATAAATTAAATATGCATAACACCCATTATGCCCCATAGCCCCTATTTTTGTCCCATATAGGCTTACTATACTATATATACATAACCCAAGGCAAGTTTATAATTGTGATTTGTGTATACCGTATGTAACCCAAGTTGTACTTACAGTTACTATTTTATGCAATGTACAAAGATAAAATGTACAAACGGATACGGTATCGTAATGTATGCTTTAATAGGGATATAGATTTGCTATAAATAAATGCAGAGTTATGTAAGTCAGCTTAGGTTACTTTACTTTTAATATTAACTAGGTCGCGTACACAAACGTCGAAATACAATGGAGAAAAAAAAATGACATAACGCAAGACGCGGCAATAAGATTCAAGAGACATATTTAGATATTTGTTTGTACAATTCCGAAGCTCTGAAACGAACAGCACGCAAAGTACTTTCTATTTTCAGAATATTATAATCGCTAAACTCAAAGCCATAGTAAAGTATATTGACTATTCTCTATTTAAAATAAGCACGAACGTAAAGGAAATAAGGGAGTATTTAAAGCGAGTTTTTTATATTTCTTTTTTTTAAAAAATATGATCTGATACGACGTAATGCTGTATAACAAATAAATTCGGACCTTTGACATATAACTTGAATGCATATGTATGCTTTGTACACCAAAAGCCCACCATGTTATATTTAGGAATGACGGTATCGTCAAGTTTTTATATAAGATCTCTTAGATTAGATTATTGGTAGAATTAATTGAAGATCATTGGATCATCGTGATAAAATCGTCTTAAGTGTCTAGATTTACATTTAATTCAAACTTTGTTAAACCTGACTTTGCCAATTATGCATGATACTTTCGGAGATTATGATTTTGGTGTTTTTGTTTATGAATGGCTTGTTATTTATTATTGATTACTGCTCTAGGAAGATTATAATATTTAAGATATGCCACAATTTGTGTTCGGGGTCTCACTTCGTGTCCGCTGAATTTGTTAAATTTATTCAGGACTAGAAATTGCCGCTATGCGGTATCTATCGCCCACATTGATTCTTATAGAAGTTATAATTCCTATTTTAAAAAGCTTCGTGGAAATTAATTAATTAGTTTTTGATGATAAAACCGATAATAATGTGCGGGAGAAATCAGTCCGCCTAAGTCATTACGTCGAAGAACGGATAACATCCATTTCAAATACTGGCAATCACGTGAAACATAAATCATATGACGCGTGGGCAATATATATATATATATATATATATATATATATATATATATATATATATATATATATATATATATATATATATATGCATAGCCGTTACTTTTGAAATAAACAAAAGTAGTTAAACTCAATGTTCGTTGAAAATAGATTTTTTTTCTTCAGAAAACTGAGTCGAAAAGTAAAGAAAATGTAGGCGCGTGAGCCTATAACAATTTGAACCACTAGAAATGTCGGTTTCACTATAAATCAACAACAAATATTGCCGAAAAATGTTAAATTACTCTGGGTCAATGCTTGAAATGTTAACATTGTCATTTAATATGAATTTAATTATTTATCTATTTATAAATCGTTTCTCTGTACAACAAGGTTATGGCAGCAACTGTTTGTGTACATTTTATGGAGAAGGGGAAGTACATCGGGGGCGGGGTGATTCATATTTTGCTCTCTGGAGATGAAGGCAAAATTAAGATGCGAATACAGAAAACCTTTGTTTTTCACGTTATTTGACGATATGAATTCTCTAGCCAGTGTCTGTTTTCTTTCATTTTCACATTCTTGAGGAAGGCGGCAATGGAGGATTTTGATGATAATTGGAAACCCCTATTCTTGCTGTAGAGCAAATACAGCTATTACTGAAAAACAACCTGAGAAAATGGCCTTCTTAAAATCAACCCCATAGAAACAAATCATTGATCTGTTCCTGCAGTTTGATGGTTCCTTTTCATAGCTATCATGAAACCATCAATAAAATAACTTCTCAAATGAAAGTTGACCCGTTTTTTTTTAAATAAAAAAGTATTACGCACGCTTTTCCTTATCTCACGTGCTTAACTCCTGATGAATTTGACGGTCAAAAACAATTCAGTAGTGGTGAATTGAGGTGCATTAGTTAAAAATGATAATGACATTAAACAGTCATCATAAACATTTCTTAAATGCAAGAAGTTAAGGCTGATTCAATCCTGGTTGACCATCAATAGTTGAACACATTATGTATTTTAGTTCTAAAAACGTGATTAGGATTTAAAACATGTATCAATGGTAAACATCATGGTAGTCAAGGAAATTCACTATTAAACCCATCTGCTGCGTGTACACACGAAGTGAATTTTAAACGGGCGATGTATACGAGGCTCTGCACTCTGTCATTCATTATGTAACGTGTATAATAGCACATGGATTTCTTTTGCGTTCCGGTTAATTTACAGGTAAGATCCAGATGATTATTCCTTCATGGTGAATCACACATGTAGGAGTGGTACGTACGAAATAGTTCTGCATGCTAGAAATACGTGTTTTGATTGCAGTATGAAAGTGTATGCGTGCGTAAAGAATATGATTGACCTTTTGTACGTACGTAACAGCAATTATATTTTCTCATATTATACAGCTTTGACTGATATGACGAAATCAGTTTTATTTATTTATTTATTTATTTATTTATTTATTTATTTATTTATTTATTTTTTAGGACAGTAACAGTCGCAAAATTGTGACGATCATAAATAAATCCGTCTTTTTCTATATGTAAACTATTCCAAAGTGCCTACATAAAACAGACCTAAGGGTCCGGGTGTCCGTGTGGTCTAAAGCGCTCGCCTTTACCGATCACTGCCGTCTCAGCTCTGTCCAGGTGGGTTCCATTCCCGGGCTCGGCCAATGTGGGTATGTGAGAAAGCTGCCAGTAGCTTCCCGTGTGTCTGTGGTTCTCACCGGGTTCTTTCTCCATCAGTTATACTGGCCGCCATATATATAGCCTATCATGTGCTGAGAAATGACATTAAACCTAAAATAACAACACTGGCACTGACTTTGACATGTACAGGAAATGAGTCACACGTAATGAAAAGTTTTGCCATCTCTATTGTGACCTTCTCTTCTGCATGTAGGATAACAAAGATTAAAAACTTAACTACAATCTTCTAAACTTTAAAGATCATGCAAAGAAGTGTTGTTATGAAACCTTTTATTCACGTGGCATTGGACAGGTCGGTATAGCGAAAATATCCGAGGCTGATTGACAGCTGAAGCAATCATCTTAACATTTAGACATCAGCTCAATGTATGTTACGTATACTATTTCCAAATGATGATTATTGAAAGAGTCCTAGCTATTTAGACACTATACCTCAGAGCTGAAAGAGTCCGTGTCAAACCTAGCCATCTTGGACATTTTACATTAGTGTTCAAAACGTTCGCTCAACAGAATGTGACATGTAGATATCTACACAATGGTGTTCGTCTTAAAACAGAATATTACATGTAGATACCTACAAAATGGTGTTCGTCTGAAAACAGAATATTAGATGTCGATACCTACAAAATGGCGTTCGTCTGAAAACAGAATACGACTTGCATATATACAAGCAATTGTGTTCGTCTCAAAACAGAATACGATCCAGATATATGACCACGTGACATAACGGAATGGTAGTCCGTGCGCAAATAGGACATTTCTCATGGTATTACTGGGTGAATGTTTATACTCTCTCTCTCTCTCTCTCTCTCTCTCTCTCCAGCTATCAATCGCTCCATCGATAATTCTAGCCATCCATCCATCATCAGTCGATGACATGTTTGTTATAGAATATGTCACAGGTTTGCAGTCAGAACTTCGAGGAATTAATTCAAAGTTATTATTAATACTAAAAAGATTGGAACATAGCAGAAAAGTACAGAATAAAATGTTTTTGTGGCATCGTTTTAATCTGAAATTCGTAGCTGAGTGAGTAAATTACATATTAAGGCTCATACATACAAACAAATACAAACCATCTTTATAATAACTAAAACAAGACTCGTAAAACAAACGGAACAATTTTAGTTTTCAGCAAAGACGTCTCTAAACATTATTAACGTTGGAAACCATAACAAAATACAAAAATCTTTGATTTTTGCAGCCATCGCCTGCAAGACTGCAGTCAGGGTTCGAAACCTTTTTTGTCCTGTAATCACCCTTCTGATACATCAAAGCAAATAGAACCACCCTCCCTAAACTGGTGTAGATGGAGCTGATATCATATAGCAGAGTCCATGTTACGCATGACCTCTGAGTCCCACATTCTCCTCCACTGGAGGCTGTATCAAGGATCCCTGACGTTGTCAGGTGCATACCCTCCTCATTCATCGTAGCACATAGTATCACTCTCCATTGGCAGGTGAAGATGGATTGAGGTTACATGGCTGTCAATGTGACGCACGAAAAGACGCAATGACGCACTAATATGATGATCTACCACAACATATCCATAACATGTGTAGATACAATAAAACATCAAGACATTGCTCATAAAGATAAGCTGTCGACTGCGTGCTTGACTAATTAAAAAAAATTTGAACTGCGACGCAGATCAAGGCCAGTCTACGTAATGAATCTTACATGCTGATGTTTATCAGGTTTTAGTTTCCATTGGATAATCTAAATTTTCGGTCATGTCAGATTTGTCCCATTTGATTCCTCATCTGATTGTTGTATAACGTGTTTTAGGGAATGCATAATTTACAGTCATATGCTAAACTAACTTTATTTATCTTTGATTCTGTCAAAGAATCATTATGAAACTGTCATATAATCATTATTTGAAATATGCATACATCAGACGCGCAGCGTGCAATTTTTATGGTTTATCAGACACAATAAATTAATTAAATGTTATTTACTCGTTTATTTACTTGACTTTATGGGTCTTGGCAGTACGATTAACGCTGTGGTTTCTTATTGTGCCCTCGACAACAATTTCTGGAGGTTATTTAACGTTATGCCACTTCGTAAATATGATTTTGCATTCGTTCACTTGTTCGTTCGTTCTTTAGCTGTATACTTCAACATATTAGACCATGTTTCAATTACAGCTCTGAGAATTTATGTGTGGATGCGTCTCAAGAAGAGATAATCGGATGCTAAAACTAGGTTACTGTGGCATAATTTTCACGCTTGAGTGACTGCTGTATTCTCACCTATTTGTTTAATGCATCGTCGTTTTATTGGATCATATTTGACCTTCACACATCAAAACTGACATGTGAATGTCTCGCAAAGTGAATAACTCTTCCGTACAAAAGCTAGACCGCTGTAACCTAATTTTCACTACTGAATGACATTTGTAAATTTAGCTATTCGTTCATTATACCCTCAGTGAGCGTCCGCCTCGGATGCGGGAGGTATCGGAATAGAACCCCGCCGAGTTATGCCAAAGACTTATAAAAATTCTATTGGCATCTGCCTCGCTTAGCGCTCAGCATTAAGAGATTAGTGTTAGAACTGGTCGGCCTGGTGTCAGGATAATGTGACTGGGTGGGACATGATGCACATTTCTGCGGCATGATGCCCCAGTTATAAACATCACTATAAAATGTCATACTGCAGACATCGTAGCGATATGACTGGAACATCGTTAAAGCTGCGTTAAAAAATCCAAATCACACAAATCACATACCTCGATATCTCAGATCCATTTTCGTCTGCACTCATGAAAATTTATGTGTGTATGAATATCAAGATAAATAGCTTAACCATAACAAGCATAGGCGAAAGTGCCCAAATGTTCACACTTGAGTGACTTCTGTATTTTCAGCAGCTATTCGTTCTTTATAACCTCAGTATCTTGGACCTAGTTTTTCCCATACTCTGGAGGGTCTGAGGGTGGATGCATCGTAATAAGATTAATTTGACCGTATACAATTTGGGTTACTATGACCCAATTTTCATTACGGTGTATTACGTGTATTTCTTTTCACTGAGTACACATATTACGTGTATCTCTTCACACTGCGTACCCGTGTGTGTTCATTATGGGAATAGATATGTTGAATGAAAGCTTCAAATAGAAACGACAATTTTATTTCTTATATTTTAAAAGTACACCTAAGTGTTTAAATACCAAACTAAATATCTCTTGTCGTACAAATTCCTTCTCTGTTGAAATCATGCACTCATAAATTGAATGAAGAGTTACTTACTTCACACATTTAAAATGTCCAACTTGACACATGTAGGACTTGAGTGCTCTCACATTGCACCAACGTGTCATGAACATGTGCAGGGCTGCGTGTCTTGAGCTGGGGCGCATCAGCTCAATTCGCAATTATCTTTCGGTTGATGCCGCTAAAACACTTGTGTGTTCATTGGTACTTTCGGGATTGGACTGTTGTGGCTCGATTCTGTCTGGTTCGTCTCGGTGCCTGTTCCGGAGGCTTCGGAAAGTTCGGGACAGCTGCTCGGGTCGTGCTTGGAGTGCCACGATCGGAGCGCACCTCCCCGCTGCTCTGTACCCTGCACTGGCTGTCCGTTCGGTCCGGAATCGGACGCGGAGTTTGTTCTCTGTGCTGTGTTTCGCTGTCGGACTCTGGTCCAGCGTGCCTGTCCGACCTCGCCCGTGTGTGCGCGCCAGCGGGATGCTTACGCTCCTCTTCTGACAGTCGTATACTCATTGTTCCCACTATGAAAACAAAGTCATATGGACAGCGTTATTTTGCATACCAGGGCCCAGCAACGTGGAATGAATTGCCCACTGAACTTAGACACAAAGACACAGTGATCCCATTCAAGACTGCTCTCAAAACTCACTTATTTCGATTGCCAGAACAAACTTAAAGACCTAATAATATTCCCTTAAATATTCTCAGCGTGTTTTTTTGGGTGTTTTTTTCTTCTTCTAATTTCATGGTGTTTGTTTTTGTAATCATATCATTACATGTTTTTTATCTTATAGGTGTTGTCTAATGTTGTAAAGCGCTTAGAGCTTCTAAAGATTAGGCGCTATACAAAGTCATCATTATTATTATTATTATTATTATTATTATTATTATATACGACAATATTTATAATTAGGAACTTCATATAACTTACAGCTGATTTACGTTTTCTTGAAAATTCAACTTCTTTTGTCAAAACGCACTATACACTATATCCATCTTCAAATAATATTTATTCATTTATTAACTATTTTATAAACGTAACCTTAATACTATTAAAATGATATCCTCTGTAAAATTAAGTTCACGTGTACTCTTGCTGACTCGTCATTTGACACGCATTAGATAACATCACTACATCATGCCAGACATGCATTAGGTAATCTCTTATACAAATTCAAGGACATGAAGATACTTTCAATATAGACCTCACATGGTAGCAATATATGCCGCCGTTGTTATCGAAGACTCCCATTATGTTTTAAGTTCATTTTTATTTAAATTTCAAGGTTTGAGAATGTGTAACCCTTGTATAATTATTGGCAATATCACATTATTGTTTAGATTTGTTTACAAAATATCAGGAGCAAAAACCAAACAACCCCACAGCAACAACAACACAAAACAGACAAACAGTCAAACAAGACTGTACACATCATGCATGCATACAAAATAGCACATGTAGCGTTTCTTTTGTCAAAAGCACTTAAGCTTGTATCACACCGTGCATAAGCAGATTTGCATGAATCTGTGACATAAAGCATAAGTTCACCTGATTGTCTCTTAAAAATTGATGAACCCTCCTTGGTGAAATAACATAAATAATGATGTCTCTTTAAGTTAACTCAAAGGATACAATTATGAAACATAGTTCTTTGCAAAGTGGGTCTCTCCTACACTAAAAGAAAGAAAGGCGGGTCACTCTTGTACCAATCTAAAGAGAAGATGTTATTGATACCTACCGTGCATATTCTCTGCCTTCTTCGTCATTCAGGAAACGATAAGATAACCTGAATCCTATGTTAAGTCGATGGTAGAAAACCTTTGAATTTTGTTTAACAGCATACATCTTGTGAACAATTACATAACGCATAGATAAAAACAACTCTGAGACCAGACAGCTCAGAATTTTCCTTAAAAAACACAGCCACTAAAATCTAACACTCGTCGAAAACCCAGTCCACAATATTTCACCCCAAACGAATTGTTTACTCTTTGTAGGGAACTAGGAGCATAACGAATAAAGTGTTGAAAATTGCCATCGTACGTTTTGTTTAAATTTTTTGGGCAGAACAGTAATAGAAGCAACGTAAAACCATCTTTTTGTCTTTTTTTGCGGCTTAAAGTTTGGCAAATTTTGTATTTTTGAAAATTTATTACACTTTACCGGCAGAACAAGACAATCTTTTGCTGCCGTTATTTTGACTGCACTTAACCACTGAGTTCGTATATAATGCAGTGTTATATTTAATGTAAGGAAACACTTTTATAAGGCCTATTTAGTAAGTTAACTAAAGCTCTAATAGACTGACATATGCATTCTCACAAACTTCGATTTTTATTAATTTTGGACACAAAACAACATCAGCTATTAATTAGATGTAGTCTTAATTTGAATTGCTTTTTGAATGTTTTTTTTTTTTCCATTTAATCCGACATTTAATTTTTTCCAATAAAATTTGTTGTGTTATGTCTGGACTCGAAACTAGTCTATTTGATGTGCAATTTTGAAAATTCCTAAGACAATTCTCGGTTCAGTGTATTTCAAGATATCTGAAATCTTAAAACCTGCGAGGCAGTTTCGCTCTGGTACGGCTACATTTATTGTCGATTCCTAAGGAAAGATACTTTCATTAGTTTCTTGCCCTTTTGTTTTTGGTTTGACTTATAAACCGCAGGAATTTACCTGCGAGCAATTATTTATCAAGCCAACTTTCCAAGCTTTTTACCGTAGGTGAATAACTCTTTGACAAGGGTCGTTACGAGAACAGCACTCCACGATATCTTTGTAAGTTCCTTTTGCGTAAGGAGTTTATTAAACCCTACGTACACATAGCTCTGCTCTCCACTTTTACACAATCGGATATGTGATATACGTCATCTCCCTCCATACTGAATCCATCAAATCGATCACGGGATGATCGTTCACTTTGTATGCAGGTTCACGCTACATGTCATGGGATGACGGAACTTACTACATAATTTTCATGCATTTCTTGGTCTTTTAAAGATAGGTTTACAACATTTTTTCCGACCATTTCAATAAACTTTGACAAATGGGATGAAAAATTATACGTTTTTTGGTGACATTTATCTTTTTTGTTGGGTTGAATGAGTGCAATATAGTATTGATACCGTGATATGTTTGACGCCATTTGTTTTCAATTTGGAATACCGAATATACTCACTTATAAATCTAGTCGAACTGCATGCAACAAAGATTCTGATCTGCCGTAGCATAATGCGACGGCAGATCTGGGTCTGTGCAGTTTACAGTTGGAATCGTCTTACAAGCGAATACAGACAATAATGCATTTCCTTTCTTTTGTCATTTGGTCGGGAATTATTTTTGAAATTCGTTGTTCTTATTTGGGCCGTTGGACTTGAATTCGATTGTGATTTTCAACTCAGAGTTAGCATGAAAGATTATGCTATGATCAATTGTTTCTGCTAAATTACGAGACTGTTATAAAAAATGGTACTGAAATTGTCTCCCAAGTGACTTTGCATATATTTTGGTCAAAGTCAAAACTAGCAAAACAGTTGATCTGGAAAATAGCAATACAGCGGCCTCTTGTTCGGAAAGTGTGCAGTCATATTGTTCTTTCTTTTTAAATGCAGTTCTTTATGTTATATAAAATATATTCAGTATTATTTTCAGACCTAATTTCAGCGGCTACAGGTACCAGTTGAAATAACAATGCTTTTCGAATGTTTGGGAAGCTTAAATATCACTTGAGCGGTCAAATTGTGTGATCATCACATAACATGTTTCAGTGTATGCCCAGCACACGCAATGCTTAGGTGTGTGATCAACACACGCAATGCTTGTTGCTCAGCACACACAATGCTTAGGTGTGTGATCAGAACACGCTTTGTTTAAGTGTATGCTCAGCACACGCAATGCTTAGGTATGTGATCAGCACACGCAATGTTTAAGTGTGTGATCAGCACACGCAATGTTTACGTGTGTGATCAGCACACGCAATGTTTAAGTTTACGTGACAACAGAAAGACTTCTGCATCTAACTTTTTCTTGTGAAGAAACATTGGAAATCATTTTATTAAATTTATCTGGTAAACGAGATGGAAAAAAGAAGCGTGCATAAAATTATGTTTTCCAATTATGCACACAAAACGTTCCTTCACAGCAACTAACTGTGCATTGTTAGACAGTCACAATTTCTGAAAACTATACAGTTGAGTTCATACACTGTGTGTATATTTGCCTTACACTTTTTTTCGTTTAATTAAGCATTTGTTGCATTTCATTTTTGGAAGCAAAACGTGCTTCAGACAAATACATTACTGAGATCTCATAAACTTGTCACAAAAATAAAGTTTGTGATTCATTTGAGATGATTTCACATTGACGCCATCCGGATTGCGTTACCGCAACACCCAATATAATGTTTCTGTGCCACGTCATACATTTTACTCAAAGTTTCATTAAAAGCAATATATAATTAAAGAGATGCAAACAAAACCTAGAATAATTTGTAATCGATACCTGGTGTTACCTCCACTTTACAAAGGAACTAGCATTAAGGGATTGAGTATATGGAGATCTCGTACGTCTTGTTTCCCTGTTTTTCTAAAATATATTAATTATCATTACATTATTGATGACGCACTTTCATATTTTGAGATTAGTGTTGTAAGGTATTCATATTACAGTGAAAACTGGTTTAACATCACCCCTATAGATGTTTTATTGAGTTTCAAGTCTAAGAATCTAATATTAGTTTTCGAAAAAACATTGTTCGTATCTCGAATATGCCATGGATAGTATTTTTCACTTTGTCACCAACAGTTACGTGCACACACAAATGCATGCACGCATATGACAATAAATAAAGCTAATGCATACTTTATCTTAGATGTTGACATATCTAATACAAAACTATAGAGATTAAGGATTAAGGGTATTCCATAGATGGGTAGATTGGGGATTAATGGTTTTTCTTATGTTGACACATTGATGATTACGCGTAATTTATCGATTGAGAGATGGAGGATTCAACGTATCTCATCTGTTGAGACATTGAGGATTCAGTATATTCTATAGATTGGTAGGATGAGGATTAGAGGCATCCCGTATGTTGAGACATTGAGGATTAACGGTAATGTATCGATTCAGATATTGATGATTAATTTGTAGATTGGATGGCTAAGGGTTAGCGCGTTCCGTATGTTGAGACATTGAGGACTAAGGGTAATGTACCGATTCAGAGGTTGAGGATTAATGGTGTGTGTGTGTGTGTCTGTGTGTGTGTGTGTCTGTGTGTGTGTGTGTGTGTGTGTGTGTGTGTGTGTGTGTGATTTGGATTTTTAACAGCGTGGCAGTTTATAGTGATGTCCAGCACTGGGGCATCATGCCGCAGACATGTAGCACGATGTCCCACCCAGTCACATTATCCTGACACCAGGCCGACCAGTCCTAACACTAACCTCTAAATGCTGAGCGCCAAGCGAGGTAGCTGTTAGTACCATTTTTGTAAGTCTTTGGTATGACTCGGCCTGAGATCGAACCCACGACCTCCCGCATCAGAGGCGGACGCTCTAACCACTAGGCCACCGGAGCGGTCGAGGATTAATGGTACGCCAAAGATTGAGAGATTAATGATATGATAACTGACCTACACCCCTCCCCCCAACCGCACTCACACACACACACACACACATACACACACATCCTCATACACACACACATATATGTGTGTGTGTGTGTGTATATATATATATATATATATATATATATATATATATATATATATATATATATATATATATATATATATATATATATATATATATATATATATATATATATATAGTTTGCATACATTATTTTTCCCGCTTTAAACTAAATGCAGATATCAAGCATATTCATAGTTCATCCGTAAAATATGCATGACAGCAAAGTCTCATTCAAAATGAGAAAAATTAATATTCTAGTGTAGTGTTCGGTAGTGTACTTACTTCGTTTACTTATAGTTGTCAGTGTAGTGTTCGGTAGTACTTCGTTTACTTATTATAGTTGTCAGTGTAGTATATTCGTTTTTTGCTGTAATCTATCAGTCTAGGCAAACATCGTAAAAGCTGAAAAGCTTTACATATAAATATATCACTTTGTTCTTCACATTTGCAAATGTTTCTGTTTGTTATACATCATTTCAACAACAAAAACTTACTTTTAAAACAAGGAATATCGTCCACGGTGTCAACAATTCAATAATACACGGAATGAAATCAACCCACTACACTACTAAGATCATGGAAAGTTCCAACTGCAAAGAGCTCTTCGAGATTACTAACAAGCTAATGTCAAGGAACAAATCTACACCACTTCCAACTACCTTCTTTCCAGTCGACCTTCCGGACATGTTTGCAAATTTCTTCCGTGACAAAGTACAAACCATTAGAGATAAGCTTGACACCACAATTTCAATTGACTCGTCGTCACCATACAGTTGGAATACAGAATTTGAGCGGCAACCATTAGCAGCATTTGAACCTGTCTCTATGGATTTCGTACGTACAATTCTGATGAAGAGTGCACCAAAGTCATGTAAACCTGATCCGATTCCAACATCACTGCTGCTTGAGTGCTTAGATCCAGTATTGCCTTCACTAACCGATGTTATTAATACCTCTCTCTCATCCGGGGAATTGCCATCATTTTTCAAAACTGCCATTGTAAAGCCTCTGCTGAAGCAACCAACACTAGACCATAACGATTTAAAGAACTACCGCCCAGTTTCGAATCTCTCATTCATATCAAAATTCTTAGAAAAGGTTGTTCTATCCCAGTTCGTATCTCATCTAAATTCAAACAGTCTTTGTAGCAATGTACAATCTGCATATCGCCCTTGCCACAGTACTGAAACTACTCTTCTAAAAGTAGTTAATGACATTCTCTCTGCTCTGGATAGCGGAAAAAGTACAGTCCCCACTCTCCTTGATTTGTCTGCAGCATTTGACACAATAGACAATGATGTATTACTTCACCGTCTCCAGCATGTATTTGGCATTCATGATACAGCCTTACTGTGGTTCAAGTCCTAGTCGATCAACAGGACACAAATTGTATCTGCAAATGGAATACACTCCGGCCCAGTTGATCTATGTTGTGGTGTTCCACAGGGGTGTGTTCTTGGACCTGTTCTCTTCATTCTGTACACTCAGTCGCTCTCAAGTGTCATAGATCATAACAGAAGATACCAGCACAAATTTCAGCTACGTGGGGATAACAGAATATACCAACACAAACTTTAGCTACTAGGGGATAACAGAACATACCAGCACAAACTTCAGCTAAGTGGGGATAACAGAACATATCAGTACAAGTTTCAACAACATGGGAATAAAAGAACTAACCAGCACAAACAATATGTCACAAACATTTGTATGAGACAATAAATGATAACAATATCAGTTAGCATAAAACAAGAAAACGGCACTCAACATTTTTGATATTTTAATGGCAGTTGTCGGCACCGTAATGACATGAATTTTACTCCGGGAAGAAATTTTAAAAAATGCAAAGAAACTTTTATTCTGTTTGTGCAGATTCTATTCTAACTTGAGAGAGATTATAGACAATAATCATTTTCTAGAAATTGGAATTTTATAATTTCATTCCATAGTGAAATTTATTCAGAAGCGATAGCCTATTATGATAAAATACACAATATTTTAGCATGTCGTTTTATAGCGATCGCGCATGTGGATGTATGATTGAGCAAAACGATAACAAAATGTTCTCTGAAGGTATTGTTATCCTCGTCCTATAATCACCATAGTAAATGAATAAAAGTTCACACTTCACCTCCACCTCGCTGACTTGTTTCTAACCCCGCCCGTCAATATAACTGTTTGTAGATTTCAGTGCAATTAGTAACTGGTTGAACTACATTGACAAGAGCCTCATCTTGTCATTCTAACATACATCATCAAGGACGTAAACTTTATATCAATATGTCATTCGTATCCTACACCATGCTTAGAAATGCAGCACCTGCTTGCTTCCTGACAGCTGATAGACTTGAGAAGTCATTAAATATTTTTTTATACATACGATGTGTAAAGCAAATTTTAAAAAGATCATAGATTTTACGGATGAGCGTAACTGTAGAAATTGAAATATAAATTCTTGTTCATATAGCCAGTTTTAATTAATACAGCCAAACTTGCAAATTAAATAATGAAAGATATGCGTATTGCTTTCCACTAAATTTAAAAGAAACGAATAGTTAGGCAAACAA
Organism: Sinohyriopsis cumingii; assembly: GCA_028554795.2. Lineage (NCBI taxonomy): Eukaryota > Metazoa > Mollusca > Bivalvia > Unionida > Unionidae > Sinohyriopsis > Sinohyriopsis cumingii. The sequence continues at coordinate 130,893,839 of CM068825.1, forward strand.
GCTTATCAAAAGATTAAGAAACACTGCATATAGAACTTACATTGGTGAACACGGCTAAATAAAAAATCCAGTATATTGATTAGCATGGGGGAAAATGATGGGTATGTAGTATCGAATGCAGCATTTTTTAAATCTGCAATGCTTGCTTTACATAGAACAATCCGTTCGAAATTTTGTCAAAATTTTAGAACTAAAAATGTCTGAATCGTGATCTTAGAATCTCGTGTACGCCAGAGGTCTCAAATAAAAGGCTGATTCCTCATGTTTTGACAGGTTCCAACGGAAGTTATAAAATGTATGTATGTATGTATGTATGTATGTATGTATGTATGTATGCATGCATTCATATATATATATATATATATATATATATATATATATATATATATATATATATATATATATATATAGAGAGAGAGAGAGAGAGAGAGAGAGAGAGAGAGAGAGAGAGATCTGTTACGATGTAATTTCTTGAGATGGTTAAAATGTAATATTTTTAAGGAAAATATTTTAGAAAGTGTAATTTTAGGAATTATAATTTAAATTTGTATACTAATATAATTTGTCTAATAAAGAAAATGATTGTTAGAAGGTTTGTATTATATGATTCTAATAAAGAAAATGATTGCTAGGATTATTTGTGTTATGTGATTTTGCTATGGTGCCTTTACAAAGTCTATCAGTTTTATTGATGTATCATTGTAAAACAACAGCTGTAATTTGTAAAACAAATCTTCAGTAACAGCTTTTACGCCAGCATTCTTAGACTTTGACTAAAACTAGGTTGGTATCTAACTTGCGTACTGAAGCAATTTTTGACGAAGTCAAGTATCTTTGGAAACAGAATAAGGGCTTCGTGGTTCTTTGTGTCACGAGGGTCGTGGGTGTTTCAAGGACAGATAAGTAAGGCTGAGGACCTATTATGGGCAAAGCAAACGTCTACCAGCATAGGGACCACTTTTTATAAACCATCTCTCACGGCTTGGTCAAGAATTGATGTGCTGTAGACTTATGTTCTTACTTCCTTTTGTCCAAGTAAGAAGAATGTAATTGGGTTTAGTTAGAGATTTCTCTTAGGTGTTTAATGCATTGAGAAGTAAAATATTTAGAAATTATTTCATCTGCCTCTAAGAATCTTTAACACGTTGTTATTATTGATATCCATTATGAATTTGTAAATATAGTGTGTCTCGGATTGTTAACTTTATTTAGAACATGTGTTTATTTGTATTATTAAGTTTGGTTTTTGTAGAAATGGTTTGCTAACACCTTCATGCTACAAAATAATTTATTTAGAAACAACATACTTTTGAAATTACAGTAAGTAATATTTTAGTTTTTAGATTAAGCCTTTAATAAAATACTTTGATTGAAAATAAATTTCCTATTAGTTTGAAATATTTAAGTTTTAGACATTGTTCCATTATTGATAACTTATTCATCCATTAATTCCAAAATACGGAAATTATGGAATTGTGAGAAGTTGGTTAGCCCTAATAAAATATCGTACTTTTACTCTCCCCACCCCATCTCTCTGTCTCTCTCTCTCTCTCTCTCTCTCTCTCTCTCTCTCTCTCTCTCTCTCTCTCTCTCTATATATATATATATATATATATATATATATATATATATATATATATATATATATATATATATATATATATATATATATATATATATATATATATATATATATATATATATATATATATATATATAATTATATAATTTGAATACATAAGTGAGTATCGGTAAATTCACTGAGATTGTTAATCGTTATTGCTTTATTACTACATTAAATGCGATCAATTCTACCCACGTAGAGCAGCGCCATATGTATAACATATGTGACTCAGCATGTACGATCCACCTGATTTATATCGTTATGTTAAACGTATGTTAATATAACAGCAGTGAACTATATTTCATATTTAAATGAAGCATATAAGTGACTTCATATCCTTCTAACGTTTGCCAGAATTTTATCAATCAGGCGTTTGTATTTGATACCCTACCGTTTATCAGAACTGTACACAGATTAGCTCCACTGACAAACACACCACACATTGTTGATATCGGGGTCTTGAATAAAACAATTAACTTTATCATATATTAGACAACATAGCACCCATGTTAGAAGACAGATCATATAATGTAAAGAAAGGCAACGCCCATGTATCATTTTATCATGACGTTGCAACCCGTATAACTTTCATTTATATAATTACATTTTATTTCAATCCAAACACGTTTGAAAATTAGATTTACATATATGTGATGTATTTGCTTGTGTTTGTAATATCTAAATCCAACAGATGAATGTTACACTAACTCGAAATATACCAGAGCTTTATTGAACATGTATTTCACATATGCAAATCACAATAACAACATATGTAGCCACTATTTGTGAGGGCTTTATATCAGCTTTCGATAGGTTCATATTTCATTTAGTATTGTTTTCATCAAATTTTCCTGAGAAAAATACCTCTATGAGTGAATAAAAATGATGACGTGCATATTTTGTAGGAATGTTATAAATATTCGGATCGATAATTTCCCTCTGGTGAAGAGGATAATATATTTCGTGTGATAATATAACTAGTAGCCTACTCTTCCTTTGTTTTTCCTCTTCGCTTCAAAGTTTTATAATTTTAATGATACAGAGTATTGGTAAAAACTTTAAAGACACTAACCCTAAGCACCTCCCTCCCTACGAGGAGAGAGGGATGGATCCAGATCTGCAGTGCTAGACATCACTATATAGACCGCTCCGGTGGTCTAGTGGTTAGAGCGTTCGGTTTTTCCATCGTTTCTATGGACATTGTGTCCATAATCTGTCAGCAAGGATGCGAAAGGGAATTCAATGCTTCTTCGATGAAGATAATGCACACAATATTGTCTACAAGTTATCTAATATGATCCTTGTAATCTCACGTTATCACGATGGGTCGAAACATAATTTTTTCAATGAGTCGGCGGAAATCCACATGATTCAAATATTTCACCATATCTTGACCTGGAAAGTAGTTTTTTCTCTCGTATTTTCTTCTTCATTCTAGCCCATGGCTGTCGTCAGTTTTAGATGACATACTCTCGAACTGGTTTGAATTTTTAATGAGGGAGTTTATCTTTGACGGAGACCGTTGAATTCCACGATGTCATGTACGAACGGTGTCAGAAGACATAATGAACCTCCCAGGTGTTCATTCTTCGATAACAATGTTCACAGGCTTTGTTCACAACTTAACCTTCAGTACGTTAGGTCGAGGTTAATCCGTGCTGTTATATAAGATGGCTTCGATGCGTTTCGTATCAGTGCGAGTCAGTGATGGTTTAAAATGTTGTAACATGGCTTCATACCCACTCGTTAAATATTTCTTTTCTTCGACGAGAGTCCAAGCTTCCGCTTGATAATACTTCACATTTTCATCTTGACACGTCATCAAGCATTTGCCGTATTGTTCTTGATTCTGAGGAACGAACTGACATATGTAATAATTGTTTTAGATCAGTAGCGTGATTGTCTTGGTAATGTGATTTCAACAATGCTTTTTTTGTTTCCACCATCGTACTTTCTTCCTTTGTCTTCTTGTCTTCATTCTGTCTCACTTTGACTTTGTAATTGCTGTGTTTAATGTTATTGGTCATCTATGTCCATGACTATGGCTTTCGTGATGAAGTGGATATAGTTCAGAATCACTTTTCACAGACTGTTGATTTTGTTCACCGTGTTATCGAGTGCCTGAGCAAATAAAATTTTCAAACACGGTTGCCTAGTTCTATTGGGTGAAAATGCCCTTCGAGAATGCCTTGTTCTGGTATGAAATCGAATTAACAGTGCAGCAACCTTAGTCCTCGTAGGAAGTACCGAGTTTGCTCAAGACCAGATTAAGGTTATGAGCAGCCTAAGGCTAATAGGAGGGAATTTTTGTTGTTGTTGTTTTAGGGTTTAACGCCATTTTTCAGCACACGATAGGCTATACATGGCGGCCAGTATTAATCGTGGAGGAAGAACCCGGGAAAACCCCGGAAAGAACCACCGACCCACGAGAAGCTACTGGCAAGCTTTCTCACATACTCACATTGACCGAATCCGAGACTCAAACCTAATAGGAGGGAAAGGCCTAAGTATGTAATATATTTTGAAAAGGAGGGCCTAAAGGAGGACATTCAAAATACAATGGCCTAAGGCTATAATCTTATTAGTTTATGGGTTAATCCAGCCCTGTACGTCATGTTGGTTTCTATTTTTTTATGTGGCTTCAAACAGAGTAAGCTAGGATTTGAAGTAATTATTCTGGGAAAAGTTGGGATAAGAGGGCCCGGTGTACAAATTATTCCGTCCCATGTGGCTTCTTTGTTACAAACGTTGTAGTGGTGAAACTGAAATGGCTAATGATCATTAGCTCCTGTGATGGCTACATTGCTGTTGACACCAATGAAGACACGTTTGTGTTACTGAACCAAGAACACAACTCTCGTATTTGATCAGAGTCCAGCAGAGTTGATGAGGGGTTTTGCTTCCACTCGTCGTATAGGTTACTTGGTAGTGATCATGGTCAAGGCACGACTTTTCTTGTTTCAATTTAAGATCTCTACACGTCGCATGCAGAGCCTTGCTTCTTAGATGCTCGTTTTGAAATAGTTAGCATTGGTTATCAGCTAGAACACGAAGCTACTTCGATTCGGTCTGATACTTGAAGCGCAACTACGTGTCCAAATTCAAACGAACCAGCATTTACAAACTGTATTGAGCAATGAATGCATACAATTGTTGACCCACTTGAGGATCTTTGGCTGGATTCTTACTGTTTCATATGATAATTTTGTTTCTTAGGTACCGCTCCGGTGGCCTAGTGGTTAGAGCGTCCGCCTCGGATGCGGGAGGTCATACCAGAGACTTAAAAAATGGTACTAACAGCTGCCTCGCTTGGCGTTCAGCATTAAGAGGTTAGTGTTAGGACTGGTCGGCCAGGTGTCAGTATAATGTGACTGGGTGGGACATCATGTTACATGTCTGCGGCATGATGCCCCAGTGCTAGACATCACTATAAACTGCCACATTGCAGACATCGTAGCGATATGACTGAAAAATTGTTAAAGCTACGTTAAAAATAAAAATCACATCACAAAAAAATCACATGTTTCTTAGGTACAGGTAGCTGTTATTCAGACTGATGTAGCCTTCGGGATGCCAATTGATTTTTAACTCTAGACGAGCTATTGTTGTAATGGACGACACTAGATGCAATTTATACCCACGTGGATTTCTGCATTGTCTTTATGGAGAATGGCATTGCAAAAAAGTCGAGTTCTGTCTTGGAAAATTCACAAGACTCGTGGTGCATCATCGTTACATTTTTTATTTAGTAATAAAAGTGTCAAAAATGTCAAAATCTCAGGCTTTTCTATGTCGTTTTTACTTGCCATTTCCGTGTTGTACTGGTGTTTTTCTACGTTTCTACTTGCCTTGTCCTTACTGCTAGATGGGTGTATGAATAACTACTTCGATGGACATGTGGTGTGGTCTTAGAGATGGTCCAAAAAAGGTATCTCTTTAACCAAAACATTTTCCCATGCACACAGAAACTCTTGCTTGGGATTGACCCATCGATGATCACGTTTTGACATTTCAATTAAGGTGGACGAAATCCTCAGCGACCGGTTCTACAGTACGAATGATCGACTTGAACATACTCCCCAAACCATATCCTTGCTGTTGAACAAATTCTTGCTACATTGGACCAATATTCACATTGCTGAAATATGATTTACTGACAGAGACAACAATGCGGATGAACAAACTCTATGTGCATGTTTCCTTGCTCTTTGTCATAACTCTTGAAAATAAACAGAATCCACTTTAAAAATAACATCCATATTAGCCCAAAGGATATGTTATATTCGCATAACCACACACCAGCCAAAACGTAATGTTATATTCGCATAACCACACACCAGCCCAAACGTAATGTTATATTCGCATAACCACACACCAGCCCAAACGTAATGTTATATTCGCATAACCACACACCAGCCCAAACGTAAGTTTAGATTCACATAACTCAGCAGCAGCCCAAACGTAATGTTATATTCGCATAACCACACACCAGCCCAAACGTAATGTTATATTTGCATAACCACACACCAGCCCAAACGTAATGTTATATTCGCATAACCACACACCAGCCCAAACGTAATGTTATATTCGCATAACCACACACCAGCTCAAACGTAATGTTATATTCGCATAATCACACACCAGCCCAAACGTAATGTTATATTTGCATAACTTCCATATTAGCCCAAACTCTCATGCTAAAGTACTAAAAGTCCAATAAAGACCAAAAAGTAATCTAAAATTCCAATTGCTCCCACACCAGCCCAAAGGTAATGTCACATTACCCTCAAAACCCAGAAGTAATGTAAATTCCCATACTCTAAATAGTGTTATAAACGTCAAGTTAAAATCCCATAGTTTCAGTTTTTCCCGTTACACTAAACTTGGTCAAATAATTTATGTGTTTGTCTAATTCACGGCCCAACAACATCCTATGTAAATTACTTCCAAAACGGTGCAATGAATCTGAATAAACTAATTGAAAAAACATGAATGAAATGCTACTTCTCAAGTTTATTGTTTCACTGTGATGTTAATCTGTTGGTTTTTTCTCCCTCAACATTCTGGTTTATTTTCCGAAAAGTTGCAATAATTAGACAATTATAACACAACTGTATCCTCGGTCTGATTTTAAACAGTTTTTTGATCGACTTAGTAAAAAAAATAAAATAAACTCTTTAATTACAGCATAAAAATCTGATTTGCTGAGTAAGAAAATTGCATGGCCGAAGAGCATTTTCAGCAGAACAAAACTACTAAAAATAGCATCCTTGTCTATCAGCGACGAAATAACACGAACATCAGACGTAATAATTTCCTGTGCGAGAATGCTAAACTTGGCTGTTTATAGATTTTCTTTCCCTGATCAAAGACATTTAAATCACAGACACAATGACTGAAAATAGGGGAAAATCCTATTTTTCTTTATCCATAACTGACTTTAATTTCTTTTATTAAAGACCAATATACGTGTAGAAATTTAAGTGTGTATGTGTGTCATTTGGATTTTTAGCGTAGCTTTAAAACAAAAAGTCATAATGCTACGATGTCTCAGTGTGGCAGTTTATCGTGATGTCCAGCACTGGGGCATCATGCGGCAGAAATGTCCCACCCAGTCTCATTATCCTGACACCCAGCCAATCAATCATAACACTAACCTCTTAATGCTGAGCGCACTGTGAGGCAGCTGTTAATACCATTTTTATTAGTCTTTGGTTCAAACGCGCGACCTCCCCATCCGAGGCGGACGCTCAAACTACTATGCCACCGGAGCGGTCTCTAGATTTTGGAAAGAAACAATATATATGTAGATACTTGAATAGGACAATATACAATTAGGCATTTGAAAAGACCAATAATGTCACAATTTTAAGATATGAAACACTCAGATATAGTTACAATATTTTCCATTTATTTATTTAATCATCAGTGAGATCAGTATGATTTAAGACAAAAAAGTTATAAATCACTGACATTATTTAAAAAATATATTCGACTTGTTTATACGTCTTTGCTAGAAATCTTTATCGATGTTTGTCCGATATGTTAAATGATATTCTGGTCACGTTCCTTTCATCACTAAAACATCCAATTAATGACTTCTAAGAATAGTTTGGAACGGCTAAATATAATTCCACATATTTGTCAAAGTATCTACGAGTGGAACTATATGCCGTCATCAAATGATGTCACTTGCCTCAAAATATAGAGGAACGTGTTTCTTAAGTGTCAGCGATGAAAACAAAATCATAGCAGTTCCGACCTGTATCAGTGAAGGAAGTGTTCCTCGTTGACGTGCCATTTAGCAATATATTTCAACTTGGGTTATTTCCAATAATCCTTTCAGCTAAACATCCTGGTCAGTAGCTAAAAATAAATCTATACATATGTTTCCAATTATCAGAGGCAAAGTAATAAGAATCTAGCTCCTTATTTGTTTAGCTATGGGAATGGGTTAACATATGTGGTTTTGTGGGTTTAACGCCATTTTTCAGGACTTGGTAAGCTAGTATGTTTCGAGAAAGAACTCGAGAAGATCTCGGGAAAAACAAATGAATCACAGGAGGCTACTACCAAGCTTTCTCTCATGTCCACGTTGGCCGAACACACATGGGACAAATGTGAAATGTGAGTAATCTATAAAGGCGTGCGCCTTTGACCACTCGGCCATCCCGGACTAAGGAAAGGGCAAGTATTTGAGTCCATGTTTGTTTGGCCAAGGAAGGGCATTGTAGCTGGCTACAGAATGGCAGTTTATCTGGGTTCGTATTTGTTTGACCAGTGAAGGGCGGACTATTGCGATGCAAACATAAATACGAATCAGTTGATTTTCCTACATTCTGCCCATATTGATTTTTTTTGTTTTGTATTTGTTGCTTTCCTTGCTTTTTGGTTGTCTTGTTTGTTTAGAAAGAAAGAAAAAAAAACGGAGTGAGTGTTCCCGTTCTATTAAGCAATCTTTGTACGGTACTCTTTGGGCAACCGAAGAAAATTATGCCATGAACAAAAGAAGTTAATTGTCGAAATAATAAATTAATCCACAAGCTAAAGTTAGGGTATGTTACGTCACTTCAGTCATTAAGGAAGTAAACATATAACCCCTCTTAGAAAACCGTTCCGCTGGAGTGACAGTCTCTTGTGTGTGTGTGTGTGTGTGTGTGTGTCCCTCTCTCGTCTCTATCTCTCTCTCTCTCTCTCTCTCTCTCTCTCTCTCTTGATTGATTGAGAAGGAATTGCACGGTTTGTAAGGTCAGATAGTACAAAATGGGCTTCACTATGACGTTAGCCTTTTCCCAAATTTCACTATATGCATCACGCATGCGCATGCACGTCAGTTGAGTTTCTTTTCATGTTCAATACAAGCAATGACGTGTATAAATTCGTAAAGGAAGTCAGACATTGGTTACTCAGTATCATACTTTACAATAATGGGGTAATTGCATTTAAGGTATTTACAACCAAAAATTTACAGGAAAACATATTTTGCTGTAAGTAGATGAAACAGCTTAATATTCGTGGTTTTAAATAGACAAAACGAAACCCACGGGACGTTTTTTTTTTTTAAATAAATGCGGGACACCTTTATATATAAAACAAGATGACAGAAGGACAAAGGAACCTCGCCTTCCAGCTAATGATATATTAGGTGGATTATTATTTATAATTCAACTGTCATGTAAAGTAATAGCATGATCCATGCTTGAATCATAGCATGTCATCTTAATCATAAAAGTTTGATGGTATATATTAAAGGGTTTAAACATTTTTGGACACATTTACAGCACATGGGATCAGGTTACATATTCTCACAACTCAGCAACAGCCCTCCCCCATATACACAAGTAGGTACATGAAAAGTGGCAAGGACTAACAGTACCTGTATATACTTATGTTTGGATCAGAAACACCGTGCAAATGAGTAAAGAAAAAATGAATCATGCTAGAAATGTTAATACAAAATAAATGTTTAAAAAAAACTATTTTCAAGAAGAGAAAAGAGAGGGGAGGGAGCAATACGGGGATTCTGTGGCAGGTGTTAGAGGGAGACAATGTCTCTACGTAATTTATATTTTACGATTATTGGAATCTTTCAGTATTTTCAACATAAGTCTGGAAGATTTCAAAGGTGTGGGTGCTTTTGTGATTTGATATTTCTGCTGATCCAAACAGCAATTCATTTGTACTGACGAGATGAATGACTGGTTTAGTCTCAGTCATGGTACGGTATGTTTATTACAATTTAATATATAAAAGTAGCCAGTCTCATCGTCCTCTGTGTATGTGCACAATGGTCTATCATTAAGAAAATTTGAAAATATGTCTCTGTTAAATCGCTGCTGTTGTTTCTTATCCAAGTAAAATAATACAGTGGACATGATTAATTTGTAAGTGAAAATTTACTTTTAGATATTAGATAGCATGTTTTATGTTTTAATAGATCCGGCATACTTTTATTTTTGACGCTATCTTAAACTTTCTGCATACTTCTAGTCTTGAATGTATGCGTTGAAAATTACTTCTGTTCGGCAAATTAAACTGAGTTGTGTGTCTAACTAACGGAGGTACTAAATATTGAAGGCAAGAGAGAGATGAACCATATAAATGTTATGAATGTTACAGAGTTTATGAAATTTGTTTCTTTCTGTGAAAAAGAGCCAGCTGGTTTCTCTGTGATATTGTTATTGAGAGCGCTATGAAGTCCGGTTACATTCTTTCCGCTTCAAATTGGAGTTTGTCTTGATGAATCAGCACCAAGGCAATTACCAATGTTATATCATCATTGGGTGTAGATAAGAGAAATACGTTCTTTCTTTGTTGATTAAGAGATATTAACAAATACTTTATTCGTTGGACAGAAAGATGCTTGCTTAGTTACGTAATTAAATGAAAGTCTATTCCACATGTTTTCAATATAAACACCAGGCTAGACGTCATCAAAATCCTTTGAAATATCACAGAGTGCTTTACATTGATGCTTGTAATAATCACGAGGTTGTTCACCTTTGGTAACACGACTTTGGTTATTGATGTTAAAACGGTTTTCAAACATTCTGTTTTCTCTAAATCAGCAAATGTTCCTACTATAGTTCCATCATTTGCTGTTATCATGTTTTATTTTGTTTTGTGTAACTAATTGTCTAATTACACTGGTCAACAGTGAAATCATTACTGACTTGAAAAGGCCCTAATCTGTAGTATTTTGGTGTGCCGAACACGAATATAACCGTGAAAAATTTGTATTGGCTCTCGTTTTGAAGATATTCATATACCTCATTTTCTATGTTTCACTGTGTAAATTTCTCCAGTAGGACTGCAGCAACATCCGGAATAATGATGTAACATTGCATAATACCATCATGCTCACATCATCCACAGTTGATTGCATCATTTTCTGATGCAATGCAATACTAATGCCATGCGGCTGCTGAAGTAAGTTGACGTCAGCAGTGTACTATACATGTGTAGGCCTATTATACTAATGCCAGGCGGCTGCTGAAGCTGACGTAAGCAGTGTACTATATAAAGCCCAATCAGATAGGTTCAGCATTTAAAATATTTTAGACGTTGTGCGAGACAGTTCAAGCTACTGTTACATAAAACTTATTATTTTATCCATTTACGTACAATAAAGAACAGTAATGCCTCGAAAGTGTGTTAATACCGCGGACAATTTTTGCTATATTTGTGGGGAAGTGACATTTGCCAACCAGAAGAAAAGTATCAATTCTCAAGTGAAGAAGGCATATCATCTTTACTTCGGATGCAAGGTTGGTGACCAAGACAAGCCTTGGGCTCCGCATATATGCTGTGCTACATGTACAACACAGCTTTCACAGTGGTTGAATTGCAAAAGGTCATCAATGCCGTTTGCAGTCCCAATGGTGTGGAGAGAGCCAAGCAACCACCTAAATGACTGTTACTTCTGCTTGGTTCCTCCTCTTTCCGGCGGAATAACGAAGCGAAAGAAGTCGAGAATAGTCTACCCAAACATTCCGTCTGCATTGAGACCAGTTCCACATGGTGAGGGACTTCCTATTCCAGAACCTCCAGCAGAATATTCTCTTGATTCATCTGACGAAGACAAAGGTGAGTCGACCTGTTCTTCTCCTGGTCCATCAGCATGCAGTGATCCAGATTTTCACTGTGGTGCATCATCAACCCCACACAGAATAACACAGGAAGAACTAAATGACCTGATTCGTGATTTGGACTTATCAAAGAACAAGGCAGAATTGCTAGGATCAAGACTCCAACAATGGAATCTTCTAGAAGAAGATGTCACAATTACTGCATATCGAAAGCGCCACCAGCAATTGGAGCCTTTCTTCAGAAAGGAAAGTAATCTGATATTCTGTTCCGATATTGAGGGCCTCATGAATGCTTTAAAAATCACTCATGACCCACAAGAATGGAGACTATTTGTGGACTCTTCGAAACTGAGTCTCAAGGCTGTGCTTTTGCACAATGGAAACATTCTTCCATCTATTCCAGTAGCGTATGCTGTCCACATGAAAGAGACATACGATAACTTAAGGCAGCTACTGAATTCCATTGAGTATAACAAGTACAGCTGGCACCTCTGTGGTGATTTGAAGGTAGTTGCCCTTTTAATGGGACTGCAGCAAGGATATACAAAATACATGTGTTTCTTATGCGAGTGGGATAGCCGAGCAAGGGAAATGCACTACATGAGGAAGGAATGGACTCACAGGCAGAATGTAGCCATTGGAGAGAAGAATATCCAACACCCAGCTCTGGTTGAGGCTCAGAAAATCTTGCTACCACCCCTTCACATCAAACTAGGTTTGATGAAGAACTTCGTGAAAGCCATTGACCGGACTTTGCCAGCATTCCGATACCTGCATGAAAAATTCCCTCGACTCAGCGAAGCAAAGATTAAAGAGGGAGTTTTTGTGGGTCCTCAGATTCGAGAGCTTTTCAAAGATGACCGGTTCAACAACTTGCTGGAAGGTGACGCGAAACAAGCATGGAATGCTTTTCGCCTAGTTTCTACAAACTTCCTCGGAAATGTTAGGGCAGAAAACTATAAGGAACTAGTAGAAGACATGTTGATGAAGTATAAGAAACTTGGCTGCAATATGTCTCTAAAGATTCACTTCCTTCATTCCCATTTGGATTTCTTTCCTAGCAACTGTGGTATTGTTAGTGATGAACACGGCGAACGTTTTCATCAAGATATCGCAACAATGGAACAAAGATACCAGGGAAAATGGTCCACTACAATGCTGGCTGACTACTGCTGGACACTCCTCAGAGATGCTCCCGAACAGCTGTACAAGAGACAGGCGAAGAAATCTAAGATGTAGTCAATGACTTGATTTTTTATAGGTAGGCTATTACAGTTGACCTTTTACTATTGGAATGCATTTCGTTATGTAAACATTAATTTCTTGCAGATTACAAAAAAACTAGAGCCAATTTTGCAATTTGACTGTCATATTCGTGTTCAGCACATAAAAATTGATAAGAATTGACTAATTTTATTTCAGTAACATGACTTTTGTAAAAATTTGTTGTCCAGTGTTAGATGCCATTTGGGGATGTATCACGTGTTTAAAATATGATCATATTTTGAGAAAAACTTTAGCTTTCCAATTTTTTCTGGTTGTTTATTTTCTGTTTTCTAAATTATGAACTTAGGCGGGAATTATTATTCTCTGTTGCTTTCCTCCTTATACGATCCCACTTTTTGTAGTTCTGCACAATTTACAGCTATATAAAAATGTATCGTTCGGACGTACTGTTACAGGCTTTGAATGCATACAAATATTTTAACAAAGTCTATAAACAAGGAGGGAAATCAAAGTGCAGCTTCGTTAATGTTATAACAACTTTCAAATACCCTGTGCCAACTTTCAAATACCCTTTGCCAGTTTGAGGGTAAGATAATCTCAGTTAATTTGTAAATTATCCGCTTTATTATAAAACCAGACTTCTGTATTATAGCCTGAACAAAGCTGAAATATACTTTTAATAATAGAAATGGAACTCGATGGTCACTTATAAATAGTTCAACCGGAACTACATCCGCGCGCAAACGTCATCTGTGTTAGATACTATGACAGGGTCAAGTAAAGTATGTGAGATGTCTGTGATTCTCGTAGCGTCAGTTATTACACTTTCTCGCCTGTTGACTGTCAATATATCCCCGATATTTCTCAGACTAGCATTTAGTTAGTCCTCATTCAGATCCCCATGTAAATTAACGCTTTAGAGAAATTGAGGACACCCTCAGTCGTCTTATTTAAGAAATTCCAGACTTTCTCTGCTGTTGACGGTGGTCTTAAAATTACGCTGTGCAAAATAGTTCTATCCATAACCCTTCTATAGCTTTATCTTAGAGTTCCAACCATGTTCTATTCATTAACTTGTTGGTTGCATAGATCATAACACCGCCACTGCGATTAGACCTATTGTTCCTGACTGGTTTCTGAAACCCTCAATGATATCATCATCCTGTAATATATCATCAAGATGGGTTTCTGTTATTGAAGTTATATCAAAATCTTCAAGATGGGGGTGATATGTAGTCTTACGCATGACGAGCAGGTCGCATAAGTTAATGGAAGAATGATATTGTATTGTCTACTAGAGATGAATTGCTACATGGGTGAGATGATCAAGACAACAACGACCATGATGATGACGGCAACGACTATGATGTAACCACCTGTGTCAGCTGCACTGAATTTAGTTTTACATCCTATGACAGCATAATTAAGAGTAAAATCCACATTACAAACATGGCTACTGATAATACAAACGACTGAAAAACGCGTATAAACGCAACTTAGAAATTATATTTCTGGTGATTTGATTTGGGGGAATGAGATT